>JARVGV010001459.1:37039598-37050511 GCA_031762435.1 Hypsolebias longignatus | reverse complement strand
TTTTAGCTAGTGTTCTGCTGTTTTTAGCTAGTGTTCTTGAGATTTTAACTAGTGTTCTGCTGTTTTAAGCTTGTGTCGTAATGTTTTAAGCTAGTGTTCTTCAGCTTTTAGCTAGTGTTCTGCTGTTTTAAGCTTGTATCATAATGTTTTAAGCTTGTGTTCTGCTGTTTTTAGTTAGTGTTCTGCCATTTTTAGTGCAGCTGTTTTCAGCTAGTGTTCAGCTGTTTTTAGGTAGTGTTCTTCAGCTTTTAGCTCGTGTTCTGCTGTTTTAAGCTTTTGTCATAATGTTTTAAGCTAGTGTTCTTCAGCTTTTAGCTAGTGTTTGCTGTTTTTAGCTTGTGTTGTTTTTAGCTTGTGTTGTTTTTAGCTTGTGTTCTGCTGCCTTTAGGTTGTGTCCTGCTGTTTTAGCAAGTGCTCTTCAGCTTTTAGCTAGTGTTATGCTGTTTTTAGCTAGTGTTGTTCTTAGATTATGTTCTGTTGTTTTTAGCTTGTATTCTGCTGTTTTTAGCTAGTGTTCTGCTGTTTTTAGCTAGTGTTCTTCAGCTTTTAGCTAGTGTTCATCTTTTAGCTAGTGTTCTGCTGTTTTTAGCTTGTGTTCTGCTACTTTTAGCTTGTGTTCTGCAGCTTTTAGCTAGTGCTCTTGAGCTTTTAGCTAGTGTTCTGCTGTTTTTAGGTAGTGTTCTTCAGCTTTTAGCTAGTATTCTTCAGCTTTTAGCTAGTGTTCTGCTGTTTTAAACTCGTGTTATGTTTTAAGCTAGTGCTCTGCTGTTTTTAGCTAGTGTTCTGCTGTTTTTAGCTAGTGCTCTTGAGCTTTTAGCTAGTGTTCTGCTGTTTTTAGGTAGTGTTATTCAGCTTTTAGCTAGTGTTATGCTGTTTTAAACTTGTGTTATGTTTTAAGCTAGTGTTCTGCTGTTTTTAGCAAGTGTTCTGCTGTTTTTAGCTAGTGCTCTTGAGCTTTTAGCTAGTGTTCTGCTGTTTTTAGGTAGTGTTCTTCAGCTTTTTGCTTGTGTTCTGCAGCTTTTAGCTAGTGCTCTTCAGCTTTTAGCTAGTGTTCTGCTGTTTTTAGCTAGTGTTCTTGAGATTTTAACTAGTGTTCTGCTGTTTTAAGCTTGTGTCATAATGTTTTAAGCTAGTGTTCTTCAGCTTTTAGCTAGTGTTATGCTGTTTTAAACCTGTATCATAATGTTTTAAGCTAGTGTTCTGCTGTTTTTAGTGCAGCTGTTTTTAGTGCAGCTGTTTTTAGGTAGTGTTCAGCTGTTTTTAGGTAGTGCTCTTCAGCTTTTAGCTCGTGTTCTGCAGTTTTAAGCTTTTGTCATAATGTTTTTAGCTAGTGTTCTACAGCTTTTAGCTCGTGTTCTGCTGTTTTAAGCTCGTGTTCCGTTTCAACTCAGATTTATTTCTCCAGCACGGTCCATTCAAGTCGTTCTGGGGTCACATGGTGTGTTGTTTTTATTGCCCGCTGCCACGAAAGGAAGTCGATCATGTTCTTCATGTGTTGTTCTTTCATTTCTCTTTCTGTTAGTAAAATATCTCATGATTCACACGTGTTGGGTGTCGGGGTATTTGGATAAATACCAAGTCTTAGAAGAATGTTTGTAAGACAACCAGAGCTGTGGCCAGTTTTGTGTTGAGGGTATTTAGCGGTGGCGGCCATTTTGACGGTAAGATGGAGGTGCATGTGTTTGTTCTTCAGATGAAACGTTTTGTGTCTCTGACAGGAACAGCTGAAACTCCCGTCCCACCTGAGTGTCGGCTCAGCGCGGCGGCTGAGTCCTCCAGCAGGAAGTAGATGGAGTCGTTGGAGAGCAGCAGACAGCAGGCGAGCTCGGTTTCTGGAGATTTGTAGAGAACCACAGAAAGCCACAAGACGTGCCTCAGCTCCTCCGCCTCCGACTGGTTCAAAACAAACGTACAAAGGGTTCAAAAGAATATTTCTGCTTTTCAAAACCACCGTGAAGAAGTTTAGATGTCTTTTATTCTTCCAAGACGCTTCCTGAAGACATTAAGCATCAAAGTGACCTTCAGCTCCTGGAGTGAAAATAAAAAACATGAAATATTAACGAGCAGGCTCAGCTTGTGCTTCACCTGAGCTACGTATCTGCTGAAGCACGTCTGCAGCTGCTGGAGACTGAGACCAGCCAGGAGCTTCAGTCCTGGGGACAGACCTGGGACCAGGTGCGGGGACGGTCGGTTGTCCTCAGCTTGGAGTTTGGACGAGTCCCAGCTGAAAAGAAAAAACATAAAAACCATCAGCGGCAGAAAAAACAGGTAAAACTTCTGTTTATCCTGGAGCTTCGAGCAGTTTAAGCTTGTACCTGCTGAAGGTGAGCAGGGTCCGGCCACAGGTGCAGCAGCAGAGACCTCTGGACCTGAGCCCACCTGAAAACACAACAAACCGTCAAAGTGGAAGAAGAAGCAGACCCTGAAGATGAAGACTGGTTCCTCTGTGTGTTCACCTGGTGCAGGTGGTCCTTGGTGTGGACAGGACCTGCAGGGTCGGGGCAGGACCACCATCTTCAGCCCCTCCAGAGAGGTTCTCCTCTGGATCAGATCATCCAGGAAGGAGGTCCTGTTCTGGGCCAGGGGGAAGAGCAGGAGCAGCCTCCGGCCACCGAGGAGCAGAACCACAGAATGACGACTTCTGGACACAAACGAGTCAGAAAACAGAGATGACTCCACGAAAACACGGAGCGAACGTCCAACACCGAACGAATGAAGCTAAAACTGTTCTTCAAGCTAAAACAACAAGAGAGGAGGCTAAAATGAGCCGAACAGAGGATGCAAACAAAAATAACACAAGCTAAGAGCTAAAACATCAGAACATTAGCCTAAAGCAGCAGGACAGTAGCTGAAAGCAGCAGAACAGTAGCTGAAAGCAGCAGGACAGTAGCTAAAAGCAGCAGGACAGTAGCTAAAAGCAGCACAACAGTAGCTAAAAGCAGCACAACAGTAGCTGAAAGCAGAACAGTAGCTGAAACCAGAAGAACAGTAGCTAAAAGCAGTACTACAGTAGCTAAAAGCAGCAGAACTGTAGCTAAAAGCAGCACAACAGTAGCTGAAAGCAGAACAGTAGCTGAAAGCAGCAGAACGATAGGTTTTGATTGACACAACTGAGAGCTTTTCATTTCAGTGGTCTGGTCCAGAGCTTCAGCACCTGTGATGGTGCTGCGGGTCGGGACAGAACCGAGCATCTTTCTCTCCAGGGTGAAGAACCACAGAACCAAGAGGCACGCGGACCAGCCTGCACCAGGATGAAGAGGACTGATGAAGACTGCTGCTCTCCTCCTCTGCCAGCTGCCTGAGGTCCATCTTCAGCACCCAGAGGTGTCTGCAGGTGAGGAAGAGGAGCGACAGGAGGCTGGGGTCCTCAGACCTGACGTCTGGCAGGAGGGGGTGTGTGTCTGAGGCAGAGGAGGAGGAGGAGCAGAGGATGTGGGCAGGATAGCCTCCCTGGGCTCCCTGAATCTCCTCCAGCTCCCAGGAGTTGACCAGCGAGGGGGGGAGGAGCTGAGGAGCGTTGCGGGGCTCTGGGGGGCTCTGAGACTCTGACGTCTACAAGAAAGAACAAGGTGAGTATGCTGCAACCAGACTGATGAGCTCTGAACCATCTGTCGGGTCGCTCTCTGACCTGCTGCAGGGCTTTCAGCTCGGTTCTGGTCTGTCGGACCTCCTCAGCCTCAGAGAAGATGTACCAGCGGGTCGGGCTGGCTTGGACTCCAAAGGAGAGGCAGGAGTCGGGGAGCTCGGACCGGGAGGACAGCGTAACCTGGGAGTACGGCACCAGGAGGTCCACCTGCAGGCCCAACAGAACCTCCTCCACAGCTGGACTCTGGTCCTGCTCAGGGAACGGGTCACCTGTAAAGATGTCACACGTGACCTTCTGCACCAAAAGGTTGAATCCACACCACACTCTGCAGGCGCCATTTTTATTACCTCTTTCCTGACTGGCCAACAGGGAGTCATGTGACAGAAGCAGGCCCAACATCTGGTCCATCAGCACCAGGCACGCCTCCCTCTGCTTCACCTCCTCATCTACTCGGACGCAGCAGCACCACAGAACTCTGCGGATCAGAAGCTTCGCCTCCTTCTCACTCGGCTCCTCCAGTCGGACGTCGTCATTCTCAGGAGCAGGAGCGGTGACTGACAAGGGGGAGGAGCAAACAGGCTCCTCCCCCGAGTCATCCAGACTCATCTCAAAGTAACCGTCCCTGGAGCTCGGGCTGAAAGGACGAACAAAAAAAATAATAATTCGGCCACATTTTCTGCTTTAGCTTCTTTAATCTTGACAACATGATCACCCGCCAGATCACCAGCCCGATCACCCACAAAACAGCAGCTAAAAACTAAAACTAGCAAAACAGTAAAGGCTAAAATGAATAAAAGAGCAGCTAAAGAATAAAATGAGCAAAACGTCAGCTAAAGACAAAAATGAGTAAAATAGCAGCTAAAGACTAAAATGAACAAAACAGCACCTTAAGGCTAAAATGAGCAAAACAGCCGATAAACACAACTAAACCAAGCTAAAACAACCAAAATACTAGCTAAAAGTTAAAACATCTAAACCTCAGCTAAAACTAAAATTAGCTAAATATTAGCTAAAAAAAAAAACCCATAAAAGCACTAGTTAAAAGCTAAAGCAACCTAAATAGTAGCTAAAAGTGATTAGATTCAGATTTAGATTAGATTTCAGAAAGCACAAAGTTTTTCTAAGAGTTTAGGTTTATTATTAATCTAAATGAGGGGAAAGGTAAGTAAAGTTAGATAATTTTAAAAGGATTCAACGTTACAAAAATTAGAAGTCGTAGCTACAATGTCCTGAACAAGCTGAACATTTTGATGTAAGAAGTTAAAACAGCTGAAGTATGCAAACACAGAAGTGCCTGAGCGTTCAGCTGCTTGTAGCTGTAAACTGGATTCAGAATGAGCCGAAGAGGAACTGAAGTACCTGTGACCGTCCACATCCACACGAGACTGAACCGCTCTGGAGTCAGACCTCCTCTCCTCCTCCTCCTCCTGCTCCTCCTCTTCATTCTCCATCTTCTCCCTCGCAGCCAAGCTGAGCCGCTGGGACAGCTGGGTAATGAAGTTTTTGTTGGAGGAGGTGGACAGGTGAGCAGGAAGCAGAGGACACCAGGTGGCGCTGCAGGAGGAACAAGGCGCATCAGGAGGCCTGAAGGGCGATGAAGAGGAGCAGCAGCAACTGGAAAGGAAGTGACAGAAGCTAATTAAAAAAAAAAAAAGTTTTATTGACATATTTCCTGTTTAAGAAAAAGGTTTTAATGTTTGTGTTATCTGATCAGGTTCCTTTTTGTTCGTTTCAACCTCGTCCTACATTTCAGATAATTTGGAAAATGACTCGAACTGACCAAACGGCTGCAGAAGAGGTGTCGCTCGTTTGGTCTCCACGGAGTGACTGTCCGGACAAACAGACGACAGGTTGCTGTACCTGCAGGTAAACACAAATGTTCAGCTGTTTCCTCTGCTCACAGCCCCTCTGCAACCAAATTATGATTTTTTTTTTTTTAACCTACAAACATCTCAACCCGTTATTTTTCTCTTTCTAGTTTAAAAATGGCGTCAACTGGAGAACATTTTCTGTGGATCAGCCCAGAGTTGCACAAAGAGACTTATTAGTATTACCGTAATTTCCAGACTACTGAGCACGCCTGAATACAAGCCACGCCCACTAAATTAAAAGAAAAATTATTTTGTACATATCTAGACTGCGCTTGTCTACAGACCGTCTATCAGGAAGCCATTGATCACTTTCTTCATATTCTTCCTGCTCCACTGTCAGGATCCACTGACAGAGGAGCAAAAGTTGTTCTGTGCATGAGGGGGAATCCTCCATGTTCTCTCCTCCCATCCCTGTTTCATCGGTCCACAGTGACCTGATCAGTAATTGGTCAGATTTATTTACTTTTTTTTTTTTTTTTTTACCTTTATTTATACAGGTAGTCTCACTGAGTCACAAGGACCCACCCAAGAGAGACGTGTATCGGGCAGCTATACGAACGCCCGGGTGTGACGAGGCTGAATGTTTTGGCAACAGGAAGCTCGTTAGCCCGTCAAAAAAATAAATAAATAAAAATAAAAAAATATCCATGAATTAGCCACAGCATTGTATAAACTGCAGGGTTCAAAGTATACGACAAAAGTAGCGGCTTATAGTCCAGAAATTACGGTACATTCAAACTCAGTACGGAACTCAGTGTGTTCCTGTGATCTGACCTTTTGGTTGCCATGGGGACACAGGTATGCATCTCACCTGAGAGGAGTCCGCAGGCAGGAGGCGTGTGTCGGTGTTGAAGCTTGGAGGGGGAGGCGCAGAGTCCACAAGAGGGGGGACGGTGGGGGGAACTTCTCTGCTCGTCACTTCTGAAACCGAACGTCAGAGATGCTGAAAACACCCGAGGACTTTTAAAACGGTTTATTTCTTTGTACATTTTACAGAAAATAAAACATGAAGACTGAACCTGAATCACATCAAGAAACAAAAAGAAGAGTCTCTCTTCATAAAGATCTTAAAAGATTTCTGAGGTTAGGTTTCCTCCCACAGACCAAACACGTGCATGTCAGGCTGCCTCCAGGCCTCCCTTGCAAATGATCTGTGATCTCAGTGGGATTAGAAATGTTAATAAATAAATAATAAATATTTCAGTCATTAGGAGCTCATCTACAAAACTAGAAGATTCGAGTTGGTGGCAACAACGCTCAAACTTTGGCCGTTGCAAGGCATCAATATTGTGAATGCACATTTCTTTAGCTGTTTTTTATTTTTCCTTTAAAGTTTTAGCTGTTTGTGAATCAAAACGTTCGTTTCTTCATAAAAACATGCTCTCTGTTGTCTTATAATGCTTTTAATCACTATTCTGCTACTTTTGAATTTTAGCTACATCTCTTTTAATTTCTCATTAACTTTTTGCTTCTTTTAGGTCCTAGCTGGCCACTTGCTCCTTTTAGCCTTTAGTTAGCATTTTGCTCCTTTTAGCTTGTAACAAGCCATTTGATACTTTTAGATTTTAGTTAACGTTTTGCTACTGTGGACTTTTGGCTAGTGGTCAGCTTCTTTTACATTTAGTGTCTCATGTTTAGCTTTTTCAACAATTTTCAACAAACTCACCTCTCAACGATAGAGTTTTTTGACAGAAACCCAACAGATTAATTTTATGTAGCCGATGGTTCCGGGAGAAGTCTCGCTCTGTTTGTTTGTTTGTTTGCCTCTTACTGATGTTTGTTTACCTTCTGAACAAACAGAACACCAGTCCCCCCTCCCTCCAGCACAGCAGATACATACATGATTACCTTGGCTGGGGTGGGCGGCCTTCTGAGCCGACTGGGAAGAGGAGGCGACAGGAGAGGAGCAACAGGAGGAGGGAGGAGGCGCAGAAGCAGACGGTCTGGTCTCCTCACTGATCTGACAAAAAGGACAAAGAGGACGAAGCCTTCAGAGATCTGCTGCTTCGTTAACGATTCACCCTCATCTTACAAACCTGTCGGTCAGAAACAAGTTCCTGAAGAGTAAAGAAATAATAAAAAAACATTGTCAATCTGAGACACCATTTGTTATTTAAAATATGTAAACAGGCAGAAATCAATCATCCATTTACATTTTGACAGAAGCTGCAGAGTTAATCTTATGCGCAAACCTGAGGTGATATTTGATAAAATGCTCGTTTGTACTTCCTGGCTTGTGTTAGCATCCTGTTAGCATTAAGCTAAATAACCTGTAGGGGTTTTAATGATTTCTTCAACAATCAGATTCAAATCACCGTTTACCAATTTACTGCTTTGTGATTTAACTAATTTCTACTCAGATATAAAACAGTGGGTCGGCAACCGTCTGGCAACAAAAACCAAAGGTTTATAAAATATTCAATCAGTTTAAACACAAAACTTTACCTCCTGATAACTGAAGCGTTACAGCAGAAACCAGACGTTTGAAATCAGGAATGACCGTCTGGTTTCAGGTCAGAGTAAAAAACAGTTGTGTTTTTATACAGAGGATGGAAACATCTGGCTTCAAGCGCAGTTTAAAACTCCATGTAGGACTCGAGCGCCCGTCACGACATGTCCGTCCATATTCTTTCTCTTCTACATGGTCGGCTCGAAGAGGTAGCAGGTCCAGGAGGGACACAGAGACCTCCTGCTCCTCATCAACGCTGTCCAGCTCCTCCTGGAGGGTCCAGAGGTGTTCCCAAACCAGAGACGATGCATAGACTCTCCAGATGGAGACAACCACCTCAGCTGACTCCTTTCTGTGAGGAGGAGCAGCGGCTCTCCTCCGAGCTCCACCCAGATGACAGAGCTCCTCCTCCTGTCTCTAAGGCTGACACCCCTCACGAAGGAAGACCAGTTCAGCTGCTTGGATCCAGGATCTGGTTCTTTCAGTCCTGATCCAAACCTCATGAAAACAGGAGAGGGTTGGACCGCAGATAAGCCGGCTTTGCCTTTGTTCAGACCGGAGCAACGCCCTCATTACTGCAGACCAGGCCCTCATTGCGTGCTGAAGGTCTCAACATATTTCTGTTTTATATTTATAGTCTTTTTAAATTAGTTTCCTCCAACAGCATTAACAATCATCAATAAATGTTTGTGTTTATGGAAAATGTATAAAAAATTATAAATAATTCTCTTCAGGTTGACACAAGTGATAAAAAAATGTTAGACCTGTGTGTGTTTCTTCAAGTTTAATTCTTTTTACAATTTGTAAAGTCACAAACAAAATACAGGAAGTAAATTTTACAATAAATGTTCAAACATTAAATAAATGACAACACTGTTAAGAATATATTGTTATGGTTGTTACTGAATCGCTCATTTAAGATTAAAGTTATTTGCATAGTTCATCATTTGCGCTTTGAACTCGTTACAGTCGGTTTAATGAACCCAAACGGTTTCTAACGTCTGATTAAAATCCTCTCAATTTGCTTTTCTGTAAAAACTGGGTTTCAGTGGACAAATAAATAAATTAAAAAAAATGTAAAAGTCTTCAAGTACAGAATGACTCCTCAACAAATATAACAGTTTTCCTAAAACTCTTTAAAACATCAGAACTATATTTTGACGAAGGAAAGAAAAATCACATTTAGGTGTAAAATGGAGTTTGTTGTTTTGTCAGCCAGGTTATAGTTGATACACTGTACACAGGTTTAATCGTTATTTCATCAGGTTTTATTCAACGAGTGTTTGAATCACGAGTGCACAGAATAATTTTCTCTGACAGAAACAGATTTTAAAAATCAGAGGAATCATCCTCTCAGAGGAAACCGGACGATTTTATCTTTGGTTTTAAAACAGATAATAAATTATCAATTTCTGCTGCATTTACTCATGATAAACATTATTTAAACTCTTAATGCTGTAAAAAACAAACAAACAAACAAACAAAAAAACAGCTCCGTCTGTCAGAAGAGCTGAGGTTAATGCTGATAATTCAAGTGTTCTCCAGAGTCTGTCTGCGTCAGCGTGACGGCGGTTACCTTCTTGTCGCCGCCGCTCATTCGATCTTTGGCTTCTTTGGCTTTCTGGATGGCTTTCAGCACCTCCACCGTGTCCAGCTCCTTCTCCGTCGTCAGACTACAGTCCAAACAGACCTGACGGGACACACAAAGGTTCAGAAGAAACCCGTCGGAGAGCCTGCAGACCTGCTGATCCTGTCTGCACGCTCTGCAGGACAACATAAAAGGAGACGTTTCACCCGCCGCGTTAATGAAATCTCTGCCGGCGGTTTGGTGAGGTACCTCGGCTGCACGGTCTCCGAACTGGGCCAGGACTTTGGTTCTGTAGTCGGGGATGATGCACATGGGGTTACTGGAGAGGTTGAGTTTCTCCAAACACGGCAG
Organism: Hypsolebias longignatus; assembly: GCA_031762435.1. Lineage (NCBI taxonomy): Eukaryota > Metazoa > Chordata > Actinopteri > Cyprinodontiformes > Rivulidae > Hypsolebias > Hypsolebias longignatus. The sequence goes on along the minus strand of JARVGV010001459.1, from coordinate 37,040,666 downwards.
AGCACCGATATTCCTGATTTCCTCCAACTGGAAAAGTGTCACAAACAATCAAAATTAGCTCTGTCTAAATCACGTGGGTGCCCAGATTTCTAAAGGGACAGTTCAACCTTTTAAAGGTGGAGTTATGTGGAAAAATAATCAGCTTGGACACACAGAGTTAACTTATGAAATACTATTACTGTTTCCAATTTAACTGCTTGTGAAAATTTAATTTCTAATTTCTTTTGCAGACAAACGTGATTTTTTAAATCAGTATGTTTTATAGCAGGGTAAATTAATGTTTAATGCGTAAATATTTGATGGTGTCATCAACATAAACTTCACACCAGATGTCAGAAGCATTGACCATAAATTAGGTTCTGAGTAATAAAGTAGAATAACAGGTAAGAACTGAACAAAATGGCAGCTTCGTGTCTCCTGAATTGAGAAACTGGTCCCAGGTGGGATTTTGTCCCATTCTTCTACACGATCTGTTTTAAAAACCTTGGGGGTACCGGTACTCTCAGACTCTGATCTTCAGCTCTTTCCACAGATTTTCAATCTGATTTAGGTCGAGTGACAAACTGGGCTGTTTCAGATTTATACTCCGTCTCTGAAAGAAGTGCAGTTTCCTCTGGATCACTGTCCACTCTGGTTTTGTCTTCAGGTCAAACGTCAGGAAGAAAGCTGGGTCTTCAGCAAACATTTTAATGTCTCAGCAGTCTTTAAATGATCAGGTGGATTATTCCACAGTTTCGAAGCAGCAAACGCTAAAGCCCGATCACTTCTGGACTTCAGTCAGTTTGGGTCTACGAACATCTTGAAAAACTGGTTGGTTGACCTGAGTGCACTTCATGGAGTGTAGATATTAAAACACATGATGCAGGTGCATCTCCAAAAATTAGAATAGTCGTCCCTCGTTTATCACGGGGGATCCGCACCCTAAAGCTCTGCGATAAGAGAAAAACCACCAAGAAGTAATAGTAGTACAAGTAGTAAGTAGTAGTTTATCTTAGTACACACACACACACACACACACACACACACACACACACACACACACACACACACACACACACACACACACAC
>JARVGV010001459.1:36976461-36989158 GCA_031762435.1 Hypsolebias longignatus | reverse complement strand
GTGTGTGTGTGTGTGTGTGTGTGTGTGTGTGTGTGTGTGTGTGTGACACACACACTGAACAAAAATATAAACAACACTTTTGTTTTTGCTCCAATTTTTCTTGAGCTGAACTTAAAGATCTAAAACTTCTTTATGTAAGACCTTCTTATTTCTAATATTGTTCACAGATTTGTGCACGTGTGTTAGTGAGCACTTCGCCTTTGCTGAGATGATCCATCCACTTCTCAGGTGTGACATATCAAGATGCTGATTAGACAGCATGAGGTGAGCCTTAGGCTGACCACAACAAAAGGCCACTCTGAAATGTGCAGTTTTAGTGTTTGGAAATAAATGTTACAAAACGTGTCATTTATAAAAAAGACTCCTTTAAAAATCATTTACAAAACAGAACAAAGTTTAGGGAAAATTTGACATTAAAAATGACAACAAGCAAAATAAAATAACAAAATATAGAAATTATTTTGCAGGTAAAATGTCTCTATATAGTACAGAGTTACATTTATGAATACATACAGATAAAATAAAATTTTAACTTTATTGAGACAATCAGCTGAATGGAAATAGATCAACGGATCAGGGCCTCATCCTCAGTAACCAGGATGTTGCTTTGGTCATTTGCGGTGAAGAAAGAGTACAGTCAAAAGACAAAGCTCAGGGTTTACTGGTCTGTGTATGTTCCCACTCTCACCTGTGGTCATGAGGTTTGGATCAGGAATAATGGAACCAGATCCTGGATCCAAGCAGCTGAAATGAGCTTCTTTCATAGGGTGGCTGGGCTCAGCCTGATGGACAGGAGGAGGAGCTCCATCCCCCCGGGGGGGGGGGTTCTCGGATAGAGTGGGAACACTGGTAGGAGGCCCCAGGGCAGACCCAGAACTTACTGGAAGGATTGTTTATCTTCTCTGGTCTGGGAACACCTCTGGATCCCCCAAGATGGACTGGAAAATGTCTCTGAGGTACAGAATCTGTCTCTGTGGGTTTTCTCCGAGTACTGCGGTTCCCTCCCACAGACCAAAACACGTTGGTGACTCTAAATTGTCCCTAGGTGAGAGAGTGAATGTTTGTTTGTCTCATTTGTCTCTGTGTCCCTGTGATGGACTGGAGACCTGTCCAGAGTGTCCTCCACCTCTCGCACAGTGACTGCTGGACATGGGCACCAATGACCTCCGTCACCCAGAAAGGAAGAAGCGGGTAAAGATGATGGGCAGGTGGATGGATGAACTTATGTGATTAAAAAAAAACTTCAGATTTAAAAAAAATATGATGAAACAACGATAAATTAAACAAACTATAACTTCTTAAATTCATAAAATGAGCTTCACTGCTGTATACAGAATAAACATTTTTATTAATGAAATTCTATAAGAAACTAATTATAGTTAGATAATGTGTGAAAATTAAAGCAGCAATTATCCATTATGTTCTGTTTTTCAACTCAGTTCAATTCAACCTTTATTTATACACGTTAGTCTCATTGAGTCTCAAGGACTCATTTACAAGAAAGACCTGTTTTTGATGTTGTCAGGTGAAAAAAAATCTAATTTCACAAAAACAACGTCGCAGTTTATTTGTATTAAAAAGTTTCACATTTTTAATTTCAGGGTTCTGGTTGTTTGATTTGGGCCTTTATTGTGAAAACAGGAAGTAACCTGAGGCCGTTGTTGACGCTCGCGCGCCGGACGTTTCCCTGGATCCTGCATCAGCAGCAGAGACACGTCTCCGGGTTTTGAACTTCATGAAAACATAAGTCCACCTGGTGTTTCTGAGACAGATGTGGCTTTAAAAATTAATTTAGAGCAAATAATGACGTCACAATACTGCCCAATGACAGGACAAGGATCAAGAAGAGTTTATTAAATGTTAAAAAATAAACATTTTAACCAAGTACAAGAATCAGCTGAGTCTGTCCGTGTCCTGTACTGTTTGCCCTTTAACCTGCTTACTGAGGACAACAGACTGTGTTTCACAGCAGTGCACGGTCTGACCTGTGGGGTGAATTGTTTGCTGTCCTAAACATTTTCTACTTTTGAATTTCTTTCTGCAGAACGACGGACATGACCTTTGACCCCTTCCAAACTGGCAGACAGTGACAGCTTTTCTAAGGTCATTGCTGATGTCTTTCCGTCTTGGTGTTGTGTTACACCTGTGCGCTCCTCTCCACACTGATGATCAGTTATCAATACATTTGTTCATCAGCTCCTGGCTGATATGTACCTTCCCTTTTTTAAATTAAAACATATGAAAATAAAACAATAAAATTTCGATGTTTCGTTTCGTTTTTGTCTGAGATTTAATTTTATCGGTGATTATTGTTTTAAATTTTACTTTCAAAGTGTGCAAAATTTTAGAACAACAAATGTTGTTCATACTAATCTATCATGACAAAGTTTACAATCGTGTTTTTATTATGTTTAATACGTGAAATTTGTGTTTTTCGCAGCTACTTTTTAAATTCTATCTAAATAAAAAAGCGGAAATATTAAGCGGTTGCTTGTTTTTGGTTCAGGCACTTCCTCGGTCTCCATGTTTTGGGTCCTCACAGGCTCCATCAGCCTTCTTCGATAGTCGTTGCAAATGTGAAGGAAAACGATACAAAAATCTGTAAAATATTCCATAATATCAAGTAATTTTAAGACTTTGGACTCTTGGATATCCAGATATGAATCTAGAGCTGCTCGGTAAATACAAGAAGATCATTCATTTTTGCGTTTTTACGTTTCAGTTTACGTTCAGCGTTTAGGAACTTGTTATGGTTAGCATCGGGAGTTAGCATTGGCAGCTAAATTACGAGTTAATTCACTAAAACTCTGGATTAGTTACAGTAAACGTCTTAAAGTAAAGGTGTACACTGATCTGATATTTTTATAGTTATAAATGTTTATGGAAGTGAAACAAGATTTATTTAGCTTCCGTTAGCTTCTCAGTATTATTAAAATAGAAACAGTAACGCCTGAATATATATTTTCTATATGTTCCCTGTTTACAACCAGTTATTGTATATTAGTAGCACAGTTTGTTCATCAGATGATGAGCAGAAACTTGACTATTAAAAAAAACATTTTTATTTTTAAATCTGAATGAATAAAGCTAAAGTTTGGTGCTGTTGATCTCATAATTTTAAAGATTTAAAATGCTTTGCATCGTTAAGCAGGTTTAGAGTGAATCAAGTCTAGTTTTACAGCTTTATAGTACTGTGCAAATATTCCTGAGCCATGTTCATTTCTTCAGTTTCCAAACAGCTAGTAATATTTTTAAGTGTTGATGTTTTTTTGTTTTGTTTTATTTCACACTTAAATAACTTAATCATCATTCATATCTACACTGCATGTGCTCAATCATTGTGACATGTGACAGTGCTGTTTAATGTCTTAGGCTTTCTAAAATATATTTTATACTTTCTAATTAGCTGCTTTTATATGACTGTTTACTTGTGGAAAGTTATATATTTTTATTGTTTTTCTTTTAGAGTCGTTTGGGCAGAACTATCCAGAGGTAAGCTGCCAGCATTACCTACACATGTGATTTTGATGAGTAATTAAAATAGTTTTGGGTAATAAACACGTCATATCCCGTTCATTTGGAGCCCCTGATGTTGGGAACCGTTCTCTGTGGCTCATCAGAAACGTAAACTATGTTTGTGTCTGTCTGTGGACAGGAGGCAGATGGGACTCTGGACTGTATCAGCATGGCTCTCACCTGCACCTTCAACCGCTGGGGCACCCTCCTGGCTGTGGGGTGCAACGACGGTCGCATTGTAATCTGGGACTTCCTCACACGGGGAATCGCCAAAATTATCAGCGCACACATCCACCCAGTCTGCTCCTTATGGTAAGAAATGTTATTCAGTCTCTCACGTTCACATTTGAACTAACTCTTCACAGTCGTTTTGTGATATTTGTAATCACAGTTTTTTCAATACGACAAACAGTAGTTACCTGTTTATTACTTTCCATCCATCTCCATCCATCCCTCCCTCCTGGCAACCTTCTCACTGAGAGGCAGCAGTTCTACCAACTGAGCCACCGTTTTTTTTCCTTTTTGATGCTTTATTTTAGCCATTAAAATATAATAATGTGATTCTTGTTCATGAGTTGTTTCTTATCTTGGCATTGATTCTCAAACTGATTTGTTGAGACTGTTCAAATTTAGTGGCACATGACATGATGATAATGATTGTTTGTATTTGTGTGTCCAGTTGGAGTCGAGACGGCCACAAGCTGGTGAGTGCTTCTACAGACAACATTGTCTCACAGTGGGACGTCCTGACTGGAGACTGTGACCAGAGGTTCCGTTTTCCCTCACCCATCCTGAAACTGCAGTGTCATCCCAGAGACATGTGAGTGTCTGAGGGTCTCTGATAGTTGGATTTAACCAGAATGAAGACCTCATGATAGTTTTTGTTTCAGACTCTGTCAAATTTTTGTCTTTTTTAGAGATATTGTGTTTGTATTTCAGGGACAAGGTGTTAGTGTGTCCCATGAAGTCAGCCCCGGTCCTACTCACGCTGTCAGACTCCAAACATGTCATCCTGCCCGTAGACGATGACTCAGACTTAAACGTAGTGGCAGCTTTTGACCGACGAGGAGAATATATTTACACCGGCAACGCCAAAGGAAAGGTGAGCAACTCTGACCGACAACTTCATATGAAAAATGTCACAATTTCCATGTTTGAGCATTTATATTAGGATATTTGAAGTCGCTACCAAATGAAAAAGGTGCACGCACTACATTTGCAAGTGTCTTATGGGCGGTGCCTGATTTTCAAGTCTGTCTCCTCTTCAGCTCTGATTAGAAACAGGCAGCCTCATGATGTTTCAGTCGTTTCTCCTCTTCTGTTGTTGCAGATTCTGGTGCTGAACACAAACACTCAGGAGTTGGTGGCTTCATTCAGAGTGACAACTGGCACCAGCAACACCACCGCCATCAAATCCATCGAGTTTGCACGCAAGGGCAGGTGAGACGGTGGAGATCTTCCTGTCTCAGAACCTAGACTGATGAAGATTATGTGAATTTCTCAGTTTGAGCTCTTACGTGTTTGGAGTCGTCCGTAGTCACAACGAGGGAGAAAACGTTCAGCTGAAAGATGTGTTGACCTGAATCTTTGTTTTGTGTCGCCTCTTCATACAGCTGCTTCCTGATCAACACAGCAGACCGGATCATCAGGGTGTACGACGGCAGAGAAATCCTGACCTGTGGCCGAGATGGGGAACCAGAACCCATGCAGAAACTACAGGACCTGGTCAACAGGTACGTCTGCACGGGATGCTGTCAGACTATGTGAAGTCTGTTGAGAATGTTTTTTTTTTAAATCAGTTATATTTATAATTTATGGATTTATCTTTAGGTTCAAGGTGGCTTTATTGTCATTCGCATCACATGTGGTACATGAGGTGGAACGAAATTGTGTACTCAAGATCTCAGTTACACCCAAAAATAGCAAAAATATAAACAAAAAAGTAAACAAAGAAATAAAATAATAATATAATATTAATAAGGTGTATTAAAAAGCAGACAACTTTCAGAGCGATTTCATTTAGGAGAATCTGAGAAATTCTTCTGTTAAGGTTTTGCAGACAAGATTGGCTTTTTTTGTGGGGTGTGTGTGGGGGGGGGGGACTGAAGCTTATAAAGGAAAATGTGGATTTTTCCTTTATATCATCTGAGTCCAGATGTTTCAGAGCTCATCTCTCTCCTGGTTTTGTGTCCTCTTTGTGGGTTTTCTGTGACCAGGACTCCCTGGAAGCGCTGCTGCTTCTCGGGGGATGGCGAGTACATCGTGGCCGGTTCGGCCCGGCAGCACGCCCTCTACATCTGGGAGAAGAGCATCGGGAACCTGGTGAAGATTCTGCACGGCACCAGAGGAGAGCTTCTCCTGGATGTTGCAGTAAGAATATCAGCAAACCAAAACTGTTGCATTAACACATCTGTTGTTGCCCTGAGAGGCTAACTTACTCCTCTCACCTTTAAAATGATTCCAGTGGCATCCTGTCCGACCAATCATTGCCTCCATCTCCAGTGGAGTTGTGTCCATTTGGGCTCAGAACCAAGTAGTGAGTAGGCAATGAGTAAAAATTACATCACACAATCAAAAACCGAAAATTGAATTGAGCTTTAATCAGAGCTGATGTAGCTTTTTGTTATTTTTCATGCAAACTCTTTGGTTTTCTGCAGGAAAACTGGAGCGCCTTCGCCCCAGACTTTAAAGAGCTGGACGAGAACGTGGAGTATGAGGAGCGGGAGTCTGAGTTCGACATTGAGGATGAGGATAAGAGCGAACCCGAGCAGACAGGTTGAACCACCACCTGTTTTCTGTTTGACCTGCTCATATTTTCCCCTGAAGCCTCACAGATAAACCTGTGTTCACGCTGCAGGCGCAGACGCTGCAGAGGACGAGGAGGTGGACGTGACTTCTGTTGATCCTATTGTTGCTTTCTGCAGCAGGTGAGGACAAATAAAAGCTACAAGAGAACAAACCTCCGAGTTCCACTTTGAGTCAGGAAAATCTTTAGCTAATGCTTCCCGGAGCTGGGGTCAGGAACCGACGTTGGGTCGGTCTGCAGAAATCATATTATTTTTTAAACTGCCAATGGAATATTCATGGATTCAATTTCCCGTCACCGCGACAGATTATTGTTGTTTTGAACGTGGTCAGGACAGATTTTCTAACAAAGAGAAAATCAAAAATCTAACAAAGTTAAGTTCTGCAGAGTTAATGCAGGTAAATACACGATTAAACTTCACGTCTACTCTCCATGCTCTAACTGCTGCTTCAGCAGAGATTAAATCAAATTAAGTTTATTATTATAGGTTCAGGTGTGAGTGTGGACCTCCTCCATGTTTGTTCCTGCAGTGATGAGGAGTTGGAGGACAACAAGGCCCTGCTGTACCTGCCCATCGCCCCCGAGGTCGAAGACCCGGAGGAGAACCCCTTCGGTCCTCCGCCGGACACCTCGGTCCAGCCCGGTGCTACGGAGGACGTGTCGGCCGGAGGCGACAAGAAGCAGCGGCAGCCTTCATCTGAGGGGGGTCCAGCCAAGAAGAAGGCCCGGACCACCAACATCGAGCTGCAGGGGGTGCCCAGTGATGGTGAGACCACATCTGAACAATAGAACTGTCTTCAGGTTTTATATCTGGGGTCCAGAGCGGCACAGGTTCTCTGATGTTGGTTGTAAGAACGTTACACGTTGCCATGGAAACGCTGCGATGGAGAGCGCTGTTTAGACGAAACTGTAAAAAGACGTTGAACTCGCTGTAGTTTTCATGTCCGGTCACTAGTGGGCGCTGTGATCTTTGTGTTTCATCTGGAGCAGGAAAGGCTTGTTTGGACAGACGAGGAGGCGGAGTTAATTTAAATGATTAATCTAAAGGAAATGTAAACTTACCTGACCCTCCTGCTTCCAGGTAAGTAAAACGATTCCAGGAGTTTAAAAAACTTCCACGTTGAGTCCTGGATTAAAACATCAGAGAATCTGTGTCGTGTCGACGGCTGAAACGTTCTGATTCAGATTAAAAATGGCGTCGTGGAAACGGGTCCTGGTGCTGATCAGAACTTTCAGTTCTCCTCAGGAATCCTCTTTTCAGACAGAAACTTGAATCACGTCCTATTTATTCTGTTCAACTTTAATATTCAGCACCTCTGCGACTTGTCCTCTCTGTTCTCAGAGGTGCACCCCCTGCTGGGTGTGAAGGGGGACAGCAAGTCCAAGAAGAAGACCGCAGGCCGGCCCAAAGGCTCCAAAGGTAAAGACAAAGATTTCTCCTTCAAGCCTAAACCCTACAGGCGCGATCGGCCCTCCTTCCCTGTGGTGCCCGACGCCCTGGGCAGCTCTGGTCTGGGAGGAGGAGGATTAATAGGAGCAGGAGGAGGAGGGATGAAGGGCAGGGCAGAGGGGGCCTTGGCCACAGGTAAGAACTCCACCACCCCTGCTGCTGCTGCTGCTGCTGCTGCTGCTGCTGCTGCTGCTGCTGCTGCTGCTGCTGCTGAGTGTGGGAGCGCTGCTGTCTGGTTTCCAAGCTCCCCATCCCTAATGCTTCCAGCCCCCCCACCCTGAACCGCACAGACCCGCCTGCCGTAAAGCCACAGTCTGGAGGGCAGAGTGGGTTTGATCACAGCTGGACCCGGTCCAGTCAGAACTCCAGACTTCTGGTCTCATAAACGACAGATTCAGACAGGAGGCGCTCTGATCAGCAGGACATTATGATCAGCAGGACAATAAAAACATCTAGAAGTGTTCAGACGGTGCCGTCAGCTGATCAGAACCAGGATTCATTCAACTTTTATAAATCCTGTCAGAGTTCAGTAAAAGAGCTGCACGGTGGCTTCCAGACAAAATACTCACGTCACTCATCTTTTCGAAGCGCTGGGTGCTACGATGTCACAGTGTTTTAAACAATCGTACCAGCATCACAGTGTTGGACTGGGTTAAGCAGTTTGTACTGGTTGAGGGGAATGACTGCAGTGAAGTGGCACTTTGATGTGCACTGTCAGTTTAAAGTGCATTATGGTACGAATGACGCCCTTCACGCTCAGGTCCACACAAATATTATTCCAGGTTTACTAGAAGTAGATTTCAGGGCAGCGTCGTTAATGAATTGAAGGAATCACGTGGACTGTTGCAGTGAAATATAGAACCTTTTATTGAACTTTAAAAATAAAAAAAGTAAAAGTTATGATTCTTACACCTGAATTATCTTCAGAAGGTCTGAAGCTGAGCTCAGCTGAGGAGGTGGAACAAACTGCTCTCTTTGACTCGGCCGTCGTTTGATTAACATCCGAGCTTTTAAAGCCGAAGCACCTCCCCACAACAGAAACCGCCCCGTCAGGCGTCAGTTCTTCTTGAGCATCACCCTCAGTGCTACGTCTGCCACAGCTTCTCCGTCCGTACTTTGTGTCCATCTCCTCCACGCTCGGCGCCTCCGACACTCGCTTTGTGCTGCTGTTTCCTGCCTGCGCGTTCAGCGGCGCAGCAAGGAAAAGGGTCCCCCGTGAAACAGTTCATTGGTGAGCGCGGCGTTCCCAATGTTGCTCAGACTGATTAAACGGGTGTGCAGCGGGTGTGCAGGCGTACGGAAAGTTCATTTAACAAAAATAAAAACTTTTTTGGTGCGAACCTGCGTACCGCCCAGCTCTGCTTAGAAAGAAGAGATGATCCTCGCAGTCCTGCGGCTTCAGGTTTGAACGCTTCTGCAAAACGCAGTCACGTGTTCAACCCGTCTCACGAGCTGCACCTGAACAGGAACCGTCCGAGGCTGCAGCCCCGAACGCCACGTCCAGAAACGCTCTGATCAGAGAAAACTGCTCCTAATCAGAGAAAACTGCTCCTAATCAGAGAAAACTGCTCCTAATCAGCCGCTCTTCATTTGTAAAGCGTTCTCCTGTACATTCAGTCATAAAGAAGGAGGCAATGAATTAATGTGCACGGCCAGAAGTGCACCAGTTTTTTTACAGGTGTCTTGCAGCTTTCAGTCCGAGTCACGTCCAGCGAGTCTTCAGGGCTCAGATCTGCTCAGAGAACATGAAGATGTTTTTACTGTCGCTGCGTTTAGTTTCTACAACAAATCATCCAGAACGCGCTCAGAGTCACAGACGTCCTGCGAGGCGCACGCACCGACCCGACTGTGGCTTTTTGTCAGCAGAACCTCTGCCAGCTGCAGCTCGGTTCTGATTGACCCGGTCTTTAGATCCGGTGGGTCCGGGCTGCGGTGCGCAGACGTGTTCCGGTGGACTCGGCGCAGCTCGTTTCCTGCGGGCGAGCTGATGGGTCCACTTCCTGCTTGGCCTTTGCCCCTCCTGCTCCCACTGCCGCCTCGCTCCGTGGGCTTTGTGTGTGACTCTGCTGTGGTGCTGCTCTGGTTCTGTCTCAGTGTTGGGTTCTGTGTGAAAGTTCTGTCCCTCGTCGGGAACGTCAGAATCATTTCAGGTTCTTGATTTGTTGGAACCGTTCTTGAATCTGCAACAAACAACTTCAATGTTTTTAAAAACAACGAGATTTTCTCTGATTCACACAGGGTCAAATATTTACATACACCCATTAATATGCTGTTAATGCTCAGCAGGTCCCACTGGACCTGGACCTCAGGCTTTTAGTCTCCTTCTTCTGGTAGAGCTCATTTACAGTTGGTTTCCTGGTTTCAGACCCGGATTTTATTCAGAGTCCACAGATTTAAACCGGGTCGAGACTTTGGGAAGAACAAAAGGAGCCAAAAGTTAACCTGATTCATCTGATCTAAAACCAGCTCTGATTCTTCCATCCACTTTGTCCCACAGCATGCTGCTCCCATCACCGTGCCTGACAGCTGGTTCAGTGCTCTCGGGTCTGGAAGTGTCACCTGGGCTCCTCCAAATGTCCTTCTTGTCTTTGAGTCCCAGTAGTTCAGGTCTTTGTCTCGTCTAACCGTCAAACTCTTCTCCTGCAGACGTTTGTCCTCGTGGACAGCTGCAGGTTTTGTAGCTTCTTTCTGGGTTCTCTCAGTCTAAGGGAATGTAACACTAGTTTCACTGTGGACAGGGACACTGGTGGACAGGGACACTGGTGGACAGGGACACTGGTGTTCCAGCAGGATCCGGTTCATGGCAGGCTTCAGTTCTTGGGTTGTTCCTGGACCAACAAGGACTCTTTGGTCTGTCCATCGAGGGCTGTAAAACTTTTTCATGTGGACTAAGAGAAGCTACCGGCTGCAGTCACTCATGATCACTGACAGGAAGCTACCAGGCCTTTTCAAATTAAAAGACCTCCTCTGTTTCAACATGTATGTATATTTTAGACCCTGTGTGCTTCAGAGCTCATCTGTCGTGAAATGAAACTTTTTTAAACCGTTGAAGTTGAATAAAAAAACAAAACAAAGTAATCTGACATTCATGATCTCAACGGGCTCCACCTGGTAAAATAAAGGTGATTGATTGATTGATTGATGGTCATGAAACGGTCGATCTGGCTCATTGCTCAGAGTTCTGCTCCAAACCCGACTGCAGCGTTTGTGTTTCGATTGTTTCAGCCTCGATGGATGAATAACAGTTTGTATTGGTTCCTGCAGGCGTGTTGCAGGCGTGTTGCAGGCGTGTTTCACTGCTCGTTTCGTTCTCTTCCTGCAGGGAGTCTCGTCTCACAGTTGTACAAACAGCACGACCTCGGAGGGATGGACTGACCCTAAGCTCCAGCAGACCCACTCCTTCCTGTTGTGTACAGATTCTCCTTCCTGTGACCGTTTCCTCCTCCAGCCGGAGCGCGACGAGCCCCTCGGCTGGACCAGACAGGAAGCACGCAGCTCCGTCTGTCGGACCCGTCATGTATAGAAGCCCCCTCCTCTTAGTGTGTTGTTCTCGTCTTGTTTTTCTACATTAAAGCGTCGTGGTTTTTTAATAACGAGTGCGTGTTGTCTCTGATCAGATGATCTCCTCCTCACTTTGAGTTTGGACTCAGTGAAACGACTTTAAATAAAAACGTTTTACAGAAACTGATTCTGTTCAAAGGGACGAGGCGCGTCGGTCTGTTGGGCACGGCAGAGGTTCATTCATGGTTGGATGCGTGTCGGACCAACGCATACGTTAAATACAATTAAATTATAAATTAATTAAAATAAATGAATTGAAGAAACTTTTCTAATCAGTGAGTCCAAACTGGATTTAAGATCAATTAAGTAAATGAAACAACAAACTTTGATGCTGTAAAAATTATAATTTTTTTTATTTATATAACAGTAAAAATAAAAAGTTATATTTACAACTTGTTACTTATATTAAAATATCTTTTGTTCAGTTTGTTGCAGACAAACCAGCCTGGATGCAGCAGGTTCAGCATCTGTGATTAAATTAGTCAAATTCACACAGTTTTAGTTTTTTACTTTTGCATGGCAGTTCACTGTCGGAGGGAGCGACCAAAATAAAATGAAATCAGATTTAATGATAAAGTTTTTGTTAATTTGAGTCTTTTAATGAGAAACTGGAACTCTAAACAATCACAACTGGGCTCTAAACTGGTATAAATCGCAGAACCTTCATCGTGTTTAAGTTCTGCTTGTGTGAGTTGAACAAAAGTACAAATTAGAAATGATGCATCACTTTACCGTCTGTTCAAACAAGTGAAACACGTTAGTTACTTCTTCTCAGAAGATGAAACGATATGAAGAATGACTGTTTCATTAACATAATAATAAAATAAAAGGTTTGAAAGCTCAGTCATCCAGGTACATTTATTACAAAAAAGTTAAATCATGCCGTCTGGGCAGATTCTTTTTGGGAAGAAACCTTTCATCTGAAAAGACTTCTTCAGTCTGAGGCCTGCCTCCAAGGTCTGTAATACAAATAGCACCTTATTGATGTGGTTCAAGTTCACCTGCTGTGGAATGACCAGAAAATGACTTTACACGTGCAAAAAGGACGATCCATCCAAAACAATCGATACAGAATGAGATGGAGGAGCATGACTCGCTGTAGCGACCCCTGAAGACGGAAAAGCCGAAAGGAGAACAAAACAATCGATCATCGATCTAAACAATTCATGTAAATGATGTACTACACTCCAGAAAAATTAAATTTTGTTAAGTGTTGGATGGTGCACCGTCACTTTTGATGGACAAAGTTTTATATACTGTATACATACTGGTACATATACAGTACTGTATATATACATACAGTATATATATGTATGTATATATATATATATACATATATATATATATATACATATATATACTGT
>JARVGV010001459.1:36890663-36903363 GCA_031762435.1 Hypsolebias longignatus | reverse complement strand
GTTAATGACATGCATTACCTGAAATGACCAAAGTATCAAAACTATCGATAGTTGGAGTTAAGAATCGATTCTTGAGCATAACGTTCTGGAATCGATAGAATCGATATTTTAATATCGATCCGCACATCACTAACAAGTAGTTCTTTTTACAAGCATTTTTTAATCCTTTGGTCATCCATAGTTTATCAACATCTCTTTTTGAATAATTTTTTGCACACAATTTATTTCATACAGAACTCCCAAAATATTCATAAAAACATCATATGCATGGTTTACATCATCAACATACACATCGCTCCAATTTTCTTTTTGTAAATCCTCTGTTAAATTATCCAAAGCTTTTTTAGATGTGTTTATTATTTTTCTCTTTTTTGTTTCTCGTTTTAAATTGTATTGGTCATTTTTGTAAATTGTGAAAACTGGTAAGTGGTCACTTACATCAGTAATCAAAATACCACCCATTATCTCTCTATTTGTTACAAAGTATATTTGTAAAAATATTATAAATTATTGTGGCACTGTGAGTTGTAATTCTTGTAGGTTTTGAAATTAGTGGATAAAGATTTAAACTATGCATGGAGTTTATAAATATACTAATATTATTTGAGTCTGTTTTATTTCCCAGATCAATATTGAAGTCTCCACATTAAAAAAAAAACTGTTTTGTTTAAACTCTTTTCTAGCAGATCTGTGATTTGATCTGTGAATTGCTCTATATTTAAATCAGGTGATCAATATACACAACTTATCATTATATTTTAGAATTCCTAGTCATTATTTCAATTGTAATTATTTCCATAATATTGTCTATATTACTGACATGTTTTAATTTTTTTTTTTTTTACAAATTTATTTCCTTGTTTATAAGTAGAGCTACTCCACCACCTCATTTGTTTTTTCTGTTCGTATAACAAAGTTCATATCCTTCAATGTTAACATTATTTATATTTTCGTCATTCAACCATGTTTCTGAAACTGCTATTATACTAAAAGTTCTGTTTAACTGTTTTAAATGTTATTTTGGATAAATTTGCATGTGTACTTCGACTGTTAATGTGAATAATAGAAAGATCATCTTTTGTTCTTCTTTTAATATTGTTAAACTCCTCTTCAGTATAGTATTCACAGTCTTTACTTACAGGAAAAAAATTGAAAAAGCTGTTCATCTACAGCATATATTTTAGATTCTGAATCTTCATGTGTACTTTATTCATATTTTAGTGTTTGTGTCCATTGGTGTCAATATTTTATGTACAGTATTCCATATGTACCAAGTTGTATCAATGTTTTTGTTTTTATTTTTGTAGTTTGTCCCCTCCTGAACTCATCTTAATTTTTCTAAATCCTTCAGTTCTTTTATTATTTTAGCATGTGACCCTTACTTAGCGCTAATCCAGATGTTTACATTCCTTGTCCAAGTTGCTACAGTTCTTTTCTGTTTTTTCAACAGCCTTGCTTCACGGGCAATGTTTCCATTGTTTCTCATTAGGTGTTCATTTATATAGACATTTGTTCCCTTTAAATTTTTTGCTGGCCTCATAAGATTGTTTCTCGCTTTCCTACTGATGAACCTGATAACAATAGGAGATTTACTTTTTTCTGATTTATTTGGCAAGGTATGACAAATTGAAATGTCCTCAGATTTGATGTCAGTGTCTTTGTTTTTCAAAAAAGTCATTACCTGTTGCTCCAGAGTGAGCAGTTCTTGTTGAGGAGCATCTTCTGTGGTGTCTCCCCTTGCTACAGCTCGAGCGTATGTTCTCGGTTTTATTTCGAGTCCAGTAATCATTAAGTCATCCCTTCATGTATATTGTTCCAGTTCATCTACTTTTTTCTCCAGTTCGGCTATTTTTCGTTCTTTATCTCTTAGTGCAACTTTCAAATGCTTCACTTCCTTGACCATACCGAGCAGTAGTTCTTGTTGTGAAGCTAATTTTGAAAGTTCTGCACTCATAAAGTTTAGAGATTTTTTTTAAATCTCTTCCATATTGTCTGAGTTGCGCTCTGCTGTATCCAAACCCTCTCCCCATGCGACGCGTTTCGGCATGGCTCACCCCAATACGGGCCTGGTGGCTGTCATTCCCAGGAGATGAACTCCTTTGAGCTCTATTGCGA
This sequence comes from Hypsolebias longignatus, assembly GCA_031762435.1. Taxonomy (NCBI): domain Eukaryota; kingdom Metazoa; phylum Chordata; class Actinopteri; order Cyprinodontiformes; family Rivulidae; genus Hypsolebias; species Hypsolebias longignatus. The sequence goes on along the minus strand of JARVGV010001459.1, from coordinate 36,901,248 downwards.
GGAAGCCAGAAAGGCCTAAGCCAGCAGCTCCCGATGCCAGAGATGTACAGTGACGTCGCACTGCGGTGGCCTGTCCTCCCAGGGCACAACAGCGGCCTGGCTCCTCAGCGCGCCGCAGCCGCCTGGCCCCTCGTCGTGTAGCAGCTGCCCGGCTACTCAATGTGTACCAGCTACCTGGCTCTCTGGCGTGTACCAACGCCCCGGCTCCTCGGCGTGCAGTGGCAGCCCAGCTCCCCGGCACGCACCAGCGGCCCAGCTCCTAAGTGTACAGCAGTAGCTCTTGCCTTCCATGTCTCTTGATCGATTGACAAGTGGGATCACCGGGCGTGATTGTTCCTTTCATAAGTTATAATGAGACACCAAGAAGGTGTCTGAGACCCACGCTGAAAGTGTTTTGTGAAAGTGTCTTCTGTATGCACACACGTTAAATGTTGACCATGTTTCACTTAGAAACAGCAGTGGTCACCAACTCGTGTCCTTAAATGGCATTGTCATGCGAGTTGTAGATTTTTGTACATGTGAATCGAATGATCTAATTTGAGTGCCTTGAAAAATTATTCACACTCCTTTAACTTTTCCAAGGTTTGTCACATGATGACAAAGCTCAAAGTATTTCATGTGGTAGACCAACACGTGGTTGTGTTTGTGAAGTGGAAGGAAAATGATACTTTTCAAGTTTTTTTTTTTCTAAATGAAAATTTGAAAGTGTGGTGTGAATTTATACTCAGACTCCCTGAGTAAGTATTTTGAAGAACCACCTTTCACTGCAATTTCAGCTGCAAGTCTTTAGAGGAATGTCTCTGTTGAGCTTTGACTGGACTATTGTAACTCACCTGAGCTGTGAATCTTTGCAGCACCTCCAGTGATGTGACTTGGAATACTCTACTGCCTGATCTGTCAGTTTAGGTGGAGAGCTGTGTCTTGGTACATTTTACAGTTGTACCATACTCTTTCCAGCTAGATCACGACCTAAAACATCCAGTCAGAGCTAGATTGGCTCTTTATAAATCAAAACATATTTACCGGTATGTGTTAGAGTGACCCGGTCAAAGTCCAGACCTAAAGAAACTGTGGCAAATGTTGAAAACTGCTGTTCACAGTTGTGTCTCACTCTGCATTCATTGTCTGAGCTTGAGCTGTTTTGCAAAGAAGAATGGGTATATCTGGAATTGCATGAAAAGGTTCTACAAAGTCTTGACAAAGGAATCAAAAAAGGTTCAATACAGAATCAACTGGACTTTATTTATTTTATTCAAATAAAGTCCAGTTGATTCTGTATTGAACCTTTTTTGATTTTATCATGTCCTGGATGACTGAGAATCTTCACCAGCATCTTGTGCATGAAGGACAGACTTTTTAAGATCAAAGTTGTTGTCTATCCATTGTGCCATAAGACTAATCATGCTAACAGGGCTAACACTTGATGTCCAAATGTCTGTGGTAAAACTCACCCAAGGGCTATCGGTTATTAGCTTCGCAATGACGTTGAAAATGACAGCTTATAACTTGGGTAAGGTTACGTTGGAAAAATATCTCCAACTGGAGACGATATAGAGAGACTCACAGTAGTCCAAAAATCTTCGGAACCCAATATCCTCAACAACAACAAAAAAAAAAACTTCCATACCGCCAACATTTTGACTTCTTCGTCTCTGCCGTGATCAGATCAGGTAGGCGTGTATAACGTTATCACGTTGTACTGGCGCTGCAGGACTGTCATACAAAAACAACGTCTATTATATCGGTGAATTATTTTTATGGAATGGCCGATGTCCGATATTTAACTTTAACACTAATAACGGCCAATACCAATACCATGCCGATAATATTGTGTGCATCCCTATTTTCAAATGTTTTGTATGTGCTTGATAACTTGTCTACCCTAAAAGGCCTGTGCAAACGTCCATACAGCCTCCACACACAGCATATCACATACTGTAAGCAGCTGTTGCAACATATGCTGCTCAGCCATGGGGCTGTATAAGTGGCTGTTTATCCAGGCCCAAAGGCCTTTCATATTTCTGCAGACAAACACCAGCACATATGGACCTACCAGTAAAGCCCCCAACCTTCGACACAGAAACATGACCTTAATCGTGCAAGCATAAAGTGAGGCGAGAAAGAATGTAGGAATATCAAAAGACAACAAGACAAAAGTAGACTATCATTTTTAACCACAAAAAGTACAACGTGATGGACGTGTGTTGCACAAAACCTGCACAATGACACAATTTATTATTCAAAGTCAAGATGGAAAACAGACTCTGATGTCTGTGACTCATTACCTACACTGCAAAATCAAATTTTGGGGATGCTGAAGAGCAAAAAAAAAAAAAAAAAAAACCTCCCAAAATGTTAGAAAAGTTTTATTCCCATCTGGGAGCTTTGGTGAATTATTCGAACTGTTATTTGGGACATTTGATAAAAGTACATTTTTTGAGCGTTTTAGTTTGAAGGGACTTTTTATTGAAGTCGTGTTCAGGAAATTTTCTCTGCTACAACATTAAAAATATCAGTGTCTCCTGTTGTTTTGTGCAGACCTGAGCTGCAGAGCACACAAAGAAGCATGAAACCTCCGTGAGCTGCAGTCAAAAGCTGTTGGAAATATGTCACCTACAAGTTTGCATCAAATAATGTTTATTTTTATGTCCGCTTAAGAATTTTAAGAGATTAAAAAATTATCTAAAGTCCCTGTCCCTTTGACTAGACGTGATGTTAAGTTTTACGTTATCTTTTGTTTAACAAAAGTACAAGCTCTGTTTCTTTTAAGAGTGTTTTGGTGTCATTATCTTATGTTTAGAACATCTTGAGCTTGTTAAAAACATACATATACTGGCCATGGATTTATCAGTCAGATTTGTGGTACATGTGGTGGAACAAAATTGTACTCCGGGTCCCAGTTCCAACAATAAAATGTAAAAGAAAAACAGTAACAAGTAATAAGATCTAAGATAAGAAAAATGATAACTGAAATACTCTAAGCACCAATAGTATAAAAACAATATGCTGAACAGCAGCACAAACATGAGTCAATGTGAGCAGATGAGCACGAATGAACACGGCAACATGAAATAAATCAGCAGCCTGATGTGATTTTTATTTCACAGTGATTATCCTGGATAGATATTCATGAGTCTAACAGCTTCAGGGTAGAAGCTGTTCCTCAGTCTAGTGGTTCTACACTTAATGCTTCTCATCTGGAGGTGTAGATGTCTGTGATGGTGGGGAGACTGACTCCAACATCTTCTGTGCAGCCTTCACCACTCTCTGCAGCTGTTTCCAAACCACACCTGTGGTCTTGAGGTTTGGATCAGGACCTAAAGAACCAGATGCTGGATCCAAGTGGCTGATATTAATTTCCTCAGTAGGACTGGGGGCTCTGAGTAGAGCTGCTGCTCCTCTGCATCACAGGAGTCAGCTGAGGATGTTCATCTAATCAGGACACCTCCTGTTGGAGGTTTTCCAGGTTCCACCCACTGACAGACCCAGAACTCTCTGGAGGGGGTCAGATATTCTCTGTGGTCTGGGTTTTGCTCCTGGACCTGCTGCCTCCACCACCAGACTCCAGATGAGCAGTAAAAGTCAAATTTATTTATAAAGCACTTTTAAAAGAGCAGCTGTTACTGAAGAGCTCAACGATAAAATCACAACATCAAGTAAAAAATAACAAGATGTAATAAAAGTATAAAAAATAAAAAGATAAAAAACAAACAGTGAGAAACACGGGGACTATAAATCAGATCACGTTGTGTTAGACGTCAGTGAAAACAGTCGTGGTTTCAAAGAGATTTAAAACAGGAAGTGAAGCGGTCTGTCTGATGCTGGGGCAGACTGGTCCAGAGTTTAGATCCACGAGTGAAGGAGTCCAGTCTCCTCTGAGCTTCAGCTGGTTTTGGTACGACCAAGGAGCATATGGTTGAAGAGAGGGTCCATGATGCAGAAACAGTCATGGCGGGCGTTGTGTGTTCTGGGATGACGGCTGGAACAATGATTCTAATTTATTTTAGAAGGAACTCCTGTTGACATGAATGAATGTTTTTAAAAAGTGCACTGTCTCCTCTCAGAGCAGACGGTGTCATGGATGTTCTCCTGTCTGTCTCAGGTCTTTCTGGGTTTTTTCTTTAAACTTCGTGTGCTTTTTTTTCCCAGTTCCAGTCCTGTTTGATGGTTTTCATGTTTAAACCAGTAACTCCAAATCTTTGAATCATTCAGACAGAAAATAAATAAATTTACAAACGTTACAGAAACAACAAACCGTCTCCTGATGTTCTTTTCACTCCTGCAGTTTTTGATTTAATCCTCGGTGAGCCGAGCTCCAGCAGATCAGATTAACCAGATTTCATCCTCTTCTTCACTTTCTGCTCTTCGCTCGTGTCTTCTTTCATCCTCTTCATCACTTCTCGCTCTACGCTCGTGTCTTCTTTCATCCTCTTCATCACTTCTCGCTCTTCGCTCGTGTCTTCTTTCATCCTCTTCATCACTTCTCGCTCTTCGCTCGTGTCTTCTTTCATCCTCTTCATCACTTCCTGCTCTTCGCTCGTGTCTTCTTTCATCCTCTTCATCACTTCCTGCTCTTCGCTCGTGTCGTCTTTCATCCTCTTCATCACTTCCTGCTCTTCGCTCGTGTCTTCGCTCGTGTCTTCTTTCGTCTTCCTCATCACGCTGATGTTTGTGTTTGTGCCAGGAGGACTCGCAGACAGGATGTGAAGTACGGAGACCCCTGGAGTCAGTGTCCGGTCTCAGAGAACAGTAAGGACGCCCACTGTCTCACTGTCTTTGAGAACTGTGTGTGTCTGTGTGTGTGTGTGTGTGTGTGTGTGTGTGTGTCCTCAGAAACGACCCACTGATCAGTCGATTCGTCTTTTTGCAGATAAAAACTGAAATGTTTGTTTTTAAACCAAAGTGTGTGTTAAGTTCAAGTGTGGAGAACAGAACTGATGTTAATGTTGCAGATGATCAGTTTTATTCTCACCATATTCATCCAATAGCACCAAAGTCTCGGTGTCTTGGGGCAGAGACGTCCTGTTAGCTGCAGAGTCTCTGTCCTCGTTCTGATCCTTTATTTCTTCTCGGCAGTGGAAAACTCTTCGTGTGACCAGTTCGTCTCTTGCTTCTCCGTCAGATTCAGATTCGGTGGCGGTGAAGGAGGTCTACGGCGTGGAGGGAAACTCCACCTTCCTGGAGTGCGTCCCTCGGTCTCTGCAGGCCGAGCTCCGGTGGACGGTGTCAGACGACCGGGACAAAACTCTCAGACAGGTGAGACGAACGTCCCGTCGTCATGCCCATTTAAACGATTTAATAAAAAATGAATCAGTGAAATGATTCTGAGGTGGACCGTATGCACATGATGTCTTTGTTAGCTGCGCTTGTTAGCAAAATATCTGATGAACCTCTGGACATAGTTTTAGTCTCATAGTAAACGCCGGCTTTTTATTTACATCTAATTAACATTTGAAGACAACCCAATTGAAGATGGCCGCCACAGCTAATGGACAAAAATGTGTGAAACTTTGTGTGGTAGTGGCTGACAGTCTTCCCCAACAGACACCCTGAGTGCTTCATTTTCCTGTTGGGCTTTCCCCTTGTTCACCTGGCTCAGGTGGGTGGGGCCTCAAACACCTGGTGGCTCCGCCCCTGAGCAGTAAGTTTCCTGAGTTTGTGTGAAAATGTAGAAAATATTTTGTTAGATTTTAAACTTTGTGCTGAAATGGACCTCCTGAACGTCTCGTCTCTCAGCTTCCTCAGGACCCTGAAGACCGGTTCCTGCCCCTGAAGAGAGGGTTGCTGGTTCAACGCCTGGACCTGACCGACGCTGGCCTCTACACCTGCGCCAGCCAAGAGCACTCCTACAGCCTGGTTCTGACCCGGTACCGCCTTCACGTCATCCCCAACCATAGTCTCCACACCACGCACTACCTGCAGAACCACAGTGACCCCCCCGCCCCCCCGGGCCTGTCCAGGACCGGCGCGGCTGGAGGAGGACTCTCTGGGTTCCTGGGCCAGACAGGCGGTTCTGTGTCGGGCCTCAGGAACTCGTGGCAGCCCCCTCTGAGGAGCTACAAAGACCTGCAGATGGTGGGGGCCGCGGGTCTGAGCGTGGACGAGTGTGAGCAGCTGTGGCACCGCGAGAAGCGCCGGCAGCAGAAACTCCGGGTTCTGAAACTGAAACAGGAGAACCGCAAGGCCCGGGTGAGGAGGGACAACCCCCCCGAGACCCCCCTTTAGTCCCCCGGAGGACACAGAGACATCTTGAAGGACAGCAGGTCCTGCAGAGGACAAGGACGGGTCCAACTGAGTCCGTTTGATAAGTTTGATTAAAAACCAACAACTGGTTCTGATCAAAGTGGATTTTTTAACCATGGTTTTATGTTAAACCAGTTAAACCAGTTAAAGGTTGTTTGATTTTATATCATTTCTCTGTTCATTAGACACAAACATTAAAACTCTCTTCAAGGCTGTTAGTCAATACAAGAACAAAAATCTGATTTCCACCGTGGGCAGGTCTGAAGTCCATCGCCTTTTTTCAGACAAAATTATTTTTCTACAACTTAAAAAAAAAATCTGCAACAACTGAAGCTACAAAACCCTTTCTTTTTTTTCTGTTTGAAAAGTTTTTACTTTTCAGGATTTCCCATTGAGGAGCAGTGAGGGACAAATTCAAACATATTTCTAAAACTCGTTTAATTTTTGTTTTACAACCTGCAGGGAATTTATTTAGTTGATTTCTTTCTGCAGAGAAAAACACGACAAAATAAAATCAACACGACGAGGAAACGTGTTCAACATGTTTCAACTCTTTTAAGGAAAAACATCAGGAACCGTTTGTTTGTTTTAATAAATACAGAGAAGATGCATCATAAGGTTGATCAAATTATTTTAAAGGTTTTAATTTGCAGCCAATTTAAAAACAGTTAAAAAGGTTTAAATGTGGTGAAAACGGATTGATCAGATATTTTCTCTCAATGTTTTAAAATAATATGACATTTTTTCAGATTATGCATCAGAAGAAGTTTTTATTTTCCAGCTGACTTTAAGTCTTCAGATGTTTACGACAGAAAAAAAAAAAATCAGGAAAAACTTCAGATTGAAATGTTTTTAACTGAATTATCCTCCTAAGACCTGGACTCTTGCATACGGTATGTGGATGCCAGGTCATAGGATTAAATAAAGTTTTTCTGTTCTGAGATCATGTAGGAAATTAAATCTCAGTGGACTCACACATTTATATATCCATGTGTAATAAAATATAACTTTGCTTTTGAAAGTAAAAATTATAATAATTGGTGTGTTTTTATATAAACAGCTGTTTGTTTTCCAACATTTCACCTCAGTGTTGAAATCTGCAGTAACAAAGTTTTATACGGAAAAAATACTAATTTTACAATAAAATAAAATTATTTGTGTTTTCTGTGTTTTTTGTTTTTCTTTGTGTTTAGCTTGAGTCCAAATTAAAAACTTTATTGCATAACTTTATTATACAAACACGTATAAGTTCAGAACAGGAAAACCACTGTGCAAAAATCCTGGTCCAGCCTGAGGCTCTTCATGTTTTTCTTCCAAGCAGCCAGACCTTTGTAAATCTTTGACTGAAAATGAGCACAAAAGCAGCTAAATTTAAAAGAAAGAGTTTGTAAAGCCCAATGAACTGTTGATCAAACACCCAGTTTTTTAATAGTTAAGTTGTTTAAATATCAAAAATAACGGTTTGACAGACCTTAACTAATATTTCTGCACCAATATGGTGATTTTTTTTTTTATTTTTTTTTTTGCACAATCAACAATAGACAATCACAGAGAGAAGTACAGATTTTTTATTTTATTTATTTATTTATTTATTTTTACAAGTTAAAAGCAAGATGTCAAAAAGTTGCTAAAACAGACAGATAAGGCAGATTTGTTTGGAATCAGTTTGGAATTCTTTATAGTCTGAGTTTGTGAGTCTAGTGAAACTTCAGTGAGAGGCTGTGATTAGAAGTGAGCCTGAGCCGTCATTAGAAGGAGTTCACAGCAAAATAACCACCGTGGCATTATAAAGCAATTAAAGCTGCTTCGATTAGCATCCATAAAAAACGCAAACTGGAGGAGCGCTGTCTCTCCTGGAGCCGTGAGGGTCAGTGCGTTTTGGTTTCCTGGAGGAGCTCGGGTGGGGTGTGTGTGTGTGTGGGGGGGCGGGGGGCGGGGGGGGGGATGTATACCGTCACTTCTGCTTAATCTGCTCTGTGATGACGGTAATGCACTGAGTCGTTTCAATAAAATCAGTGCGTGTTACTTTCAAACCGCTGCGCGTAAACTGGCGCACGGCATCGTCATTAGATGCCTCTGCGTCCTGACTCCTGCTGTTTGGAGGCAAAAAGAAAGTCCTGCTATAAGCAAGAAACAGACCTAAGTATCTAAAATCCTTATTGGGGTCACATTTAGCTCTTTTAAATCTGGTTTCAGGGCAAAAACAAAACTAAATCCTCTGGTTGCATTTTTTTTTTTTTTTTTTACTTCCAAACAAATAAACAAACCTCAGCAGGTCAGATGTTTGCGCAACTGCCTGAACTCTTAGGGATTGTCTGCCTTGAGGAGCAAATGGCAGCCGGAGAAGTCAAACTGAGGTCAAACTTTCTGCTGCCCCGCAGCTCTGCGCGCGAACATGTTGGGATCTGCAGGAGAAGGCCACTGAGGCTCCCTGGTTTGCGTCACTGCAGCAGCAGCACGCGGAGCTGCTGCGATGTTTTTTCACGTCATCTGATTATAAGAAACTACTAGTGTGTTAGTGCCTGTCAGATAAACGTTTCAGGCTGGGAAAACCCGGCGCTCGAGCAATAAAGTTGCAACTTGGTGCAAATATCAGGTGAGATGAACAGACAATCAGCTTCCTCTTTATTATGACGCTTTATTAAACTGTGGTACAAACAAACTAACTCGGCAGATTTGGAGAAACAGACAAACAGAAATCGTGGACGAAGGGATTATTAGAACAACCTGACTCCTCTTTTAGTTTAAATGTGAACATATTTTGCTTTATCCAAACAGTTTTGTCATCATTGCACATTTTACTCTTATGCTGTGTCCATCAGGGGTTGCTGCTCTTTCAGCTGCCTCCTCATCCCCTCACCCGCTCCTGCTGAATCCTGCAGTTTCACCCAAATGTTACTCCGAGCCTCTCTCCCACATTAATGCTTAATCATTTGCGCCTCCTACCGGCGTTTCTGGAAATTGCATGCAATGAAAAAATTTCAGACTTGGGCAAATAGAATTACAGTATAAATCTAAAGCTGCTTGCAACATCAGGCCATAGTTAATCATCATCTGCTGATTTATTTTGTTCCAATATGCTTTATTGTATGTTTTGAACTGTTTTGTTTTCATTGTTTTTATGTATATTTATTATACGATCTTTCTAAAAACATGTAATGATCAAATTGTATTTATTTTTAAAGTTTGTGCTTTAACATGTCCTTTTTAAAATTGTCATTAAATGTTGATAATGAAATCTGCTCATTTACTTTGATTGGGACAAACATTTACATTGCATTATGGCATCAAACTGCCATGAACCCAAGTAAGAAATACATATATTTATACCTTAGATTAGATCTTTAGGATATCAGTATTTCATTTAGAATAAGTTAAAGGCCTACAAGTGTTTGAAGAAGTGCATATCGCCCATCACCTTCCATGCTGGAGTTTTAGACTTACATCATCTTACATGTATGTTGAGAAATGTAATAGTTGTAGCTTTTCTGTCCAAAACATGAAAAACAAACCAAAAGGAAAAACAAACAAACATTACATTAATGCACAATCCCATGTTATATTGAACATGTGACCTGTTAGCACTTTATATGAATGACTGTCAACTTCCACCACAATTAAATTGAGCTCAAAACTCACTGATCTAACTGCTTTTGTTCAGGATAAGGCTGATCACTGTGGCAGCCATCTTAAATTGGCTTGACTCCAAATGTTCTAGATGTACAGCTGTCACTTTGAGAGTTGAAAAGAACTCCTGCGGTTCATGAAATACATGTACTTTGTATTTTGGTAACAGGCTAAAGGGTTTAACTCATAAGGTCATACCTTTTATGGAAAGATTTGCTCAAAGTTTTGTGGTCTAAGTTTGTGCTGTGGATCATGCTCATCTACTGCCACAACAAACTTTAGCTCCATGTCTGTAGAACTGGCATTGTTATTGCCACTTTGGTGTTTTATGGTCATACGGTTGTGGCAGCCATTTTAAGCTGGTGAAGATTCTCAGTCATCCAGGACATGATAAAAAATAAATAAATAAATAAAAAACGTTCAATACAGAAACAACTGGACTTTATTTGTAACAGAAGACATTTTGCTCTTCATCCGAGGAGCTTTCTCAATTCAAAGAGCGGAGTGGGGATCAGGTTTTAAAGGCTGAGATAAGAAGATACACACATATCTATGTAGATTGACAAATCACACCTCACACCTTAACAGTAGGAGTTTCTTAAGGCCTTAACAGTAGGAGTTTCTTAAGGTCTTTGTTGGTCTAATTCACAGATGAGGCTCCTCTGTTCCCATCAGGTGTGAAAATCATCTGGGAATCAGTCCTAAAGCTGCATTA
>JARVGV010001459.1:36798130-36817498 GCA_031762435.1 Hypsolebias longignatus | reverse complement strand
GTACAACTTTCTACACACATTCCAGGGAGTTTATCAGTTAAAAAAAGTTAATTTTGGGTTTAGTTCCTCTTTAAGCTTTAAGCTCCGCCCTCCATGTAAATAAATTGGACATTTTTCAACCTAAAAAAACAAAAGTACAAGTCAGTTGAGTTTTTTCAGGTGCTGACTCCTGTTGAGTCGTGTACTTCTACTTTGCTGCTGTGTGTACAAATACTTTCTGACACATTTTTCTGTAATTTCTTTGTTAGATTTTTAAAAAGGTCTTCGGACATCATGGTTCCTTCTGGGTGTTCAGGCAGTTCTGGTGATAAAATACAACATGGCGGACCCATCAATGAGACGCCGTGGCTTCAGTTTTGGACAACAGACGCAGACGGAGACACTTTGTCCACCTTTGGTCCAAGAAGAGTTCGATTTGAATCCATCCGCTCCACTCGGACCCCAGGACGTGTCGGAGTAAAAAAATCAGAGTTTAGATGTGTTCCTGATGTTCCTACAGGAAGTGTGAGCCGCCCGATGGAGACAGGAGAAAGTCTTCAGGTCCAGCAGTCAGCGCTGACCTTGTGTTGACCTTTGGTGAGCTGAGTGTGGGTGACGGCGCTGCTTGGATCGATAACGCCCAGAGGAGCCCGAGGAGCTCGCAGCAGAGAGGAGGTCCAGCTCAGCTCTCCATGCTTGTGTTTCTGAACTAAACAGCCTCATGGCGCCACGTCTTCTGATCCCATTCACACAAACAGGAGGAACCAAAGAAGATCAGAGTCCTGCACAGAGATCCTGCTGTGGTGGCCCCCAAAAGACAAAAAGTCAGAGCACCCCTTTAATTCCAGGCCTCTGAACATGTTTTATAGTTCAGATGTTTAAAGAGTCGATGAACAAACGGAGGATAGAGCTTCATCCTGCTTCAAGAGGTGAAGATGTCCTGAAGAGGAACCTGCTCGTGAGAAAACTGTCACAACCGTCCTTCAGTTTTTAAAGTTGTGACAGCCGAGACTGCTGCAGAGCGTCAAAACGCTTTTATTCAGATGAAAATATAAAAATACACACGTCGTGTCGTCCACACAAAGGCTTTGAATGAAACATCTATAAATACTCATGAAACACTTCCTGGAGGTCGTGGTAATAAATAGAACCGGCCCAGAAACGCCTGTGAGGAAGAAAAGAACGGCACCTTAAAATAAATCTGATGATCTGAAGATGATCAACGTCCCTGACGCACTCGGTGCGTTTTTACCGACACGTCAACTCCCAGCGCTGAAATCTGAATGAAGAGCAGCAGAGGTGCTGAGAACACTTTGTCTGAAGAATCCTTCAGAACCAGAGTCCACCGGGCCGTCCTCCTGACCGCAGCTTGACTTTACGCCTTCAGACGTTTGGAGGAAGGTGTTGACGCGTCGCACATCACAGAGACTCTGACCTCCACCGGGCTCTGAGTCACGCTGCGGTGCATTCTGGGTAATCATCTGTCCTTTGGTCTCGCTGTTCAACTCTTACTTTTACTTCAGATGAAACTTTACAAAACTTAGTTGTGCTGTTGGGGGGGGGGGGTGCAGAGGTTAGAGAAAGCAAGCCTGTGATCAAAAGGTCGCTGGTTCAAACCCCTGGACCGACAACATAAAAAAAAATGTGCGTGGGAAAGATGAAGCACCCACGCCTGTCTCCAACTCATTTGCCCCATTCTGGGCCCTTGAGCAAGGCCCTTAACCCCCACCATCTGCTCCCCCAGGCGCCCCACATGGCAGCTCTCTGCTCCACACAGAGCGCTGTGGTAGCTCAGTGTCTGTGGTTGTGTCAGGAAGGACATCTGGTGTAACAACAACCACCAAGTCTTCATGTGAGTTAGTTCTCTGTGGTGACCTCTGAAGAAGGAGCAGCTGAAAGAAGAAGAAAGAAGTCATGCTGCCATGTTGTTTTTAGAGAGAGATCAAGTCATGACCTTTGACCTGCTAACTGAGGCCTGTAGTGTCTGAGATGGAGCTCATTACTCTGAGCATTGCACAGTCTGACCTTCAGGGGGCCCCATTATGGAATTTTGACTTACAACAAAAAGAGCACAGTCAATAAAAAATAAAAACATGATTTATTTTGATTTTACTTAAAGACAAAACACAAAAACAATTCGTAATGCTGCCTAAACAAAAATACTAATCTAGTGTAATGTAGGTATTTGACAGTAACTATTTGAAATGTGTCTTCTTCTTCCAGCCTCTCTCCAGAAGTTTGGTTCCAGAGCCAAGACGTGATGAGCCCAGCGGCACCTGGCTGGTACCGCTCAACCTCCCACACAGGTCTCTCTTGGAACTGAGTCTTCGAGGCTCAGTGGGAACTAACCTGCATAAATAAAGGTCCTTGCCTGCCACTGAGGTGATGTTCCACCTTGCTAGAACCATTATATGACGCCAAGAATGGGCAGGGCCATGGACTGCTCCTCTCCTGCTGCCCGGCGTCTATAGCACCTGACCTTGACGGACCTCCCCGCAGGTGGTGGACTCATATGGCGATGCCTTCCTGTCTTTTCTACAGACTCCGTCTGAGGTGCTCCGGTTTCCCTACAAGGTTCCTGATGCGTCTGTTGTTTTTCCATCAAGGGTTTTAAATCAGCCCCCGGCTGAAAGCTTCAGTGTTGGAGGTTTCCCCGGAGAACAAGAGGGTGTCCTCTCTGCAGCTTCAGGCTGCAGGAGGGAAGGTTCTGACTGGTGTTTGTGCTTCTGCACCAAACATCATTTCAGATCACCCGGTCTTTCTGGAGTCTCTGGATGGTGACCTGGAAGGGGTACCATCTGGGGAGTCCCTCATTTTACTGCGTGACTTCAGTGCCCATGTGGACAATGATGGACTTATCTGGAAGGGGGTGATTGGGAGGAACAACCTCCCTGATCTGAACCAGATGTTCATTTATTGGACTTTGAGCCGTCCATAACAAAGACCATGTTTGAGCATCGGGTGGTTCATAGTGTCTTGGTACCAGACCACCTTTGGACACAGGTCCATGATCAATTTTGTAATTGTGTTGTTGGACCTGCAGTCTTATGTCTTGGACACTCAAGTGGAGAGAAGGGCAGATCTGTCCACTGATCATCACCTGGTGGTGAGCTGGATCTGATGGAGGGGGAGGCTGTTGGACAGACCTGGCAAACCCAAACACATAGTGAGGGCGAACTGGTAACATCTGGTGGAGCCCTCGGTCCATGCGGCTTTTGACTCTCACCACTGAGAGAGTTTTTTCTGTGTCCCAGCCCAGGTGAGGTTAGGGACATGGAATCTGACTGGTCCATGTCTATTGCAGATGTGGCGTCCTGGAGCTGTGGCCTGAAAGTAACCGGTGCCTGTTGCAGTAGCAACCAATGGACCTGCTGGTGGACTATGCTAATATACTGGTTATTAGTGTCTTAGTTACTTAATTTGCTGGTTATTCGCCTGTTCGTTAGTTAGCATACTGGTTGAAATCCTTTAGAGAGTCAAGGTCGAGAGCTTCAGATCTTTTTGCAAGATATTCCAGGAAACAGGAGTGGAGCAGGAGAAGGTCATTTTGTCTAGTTCAGTCCTCACTGAGGTAGTTAGTTAATTTACCCTCTTAGATAGTTAATACACTGGTGATTAGCCTCTTAATTTGTTCATTTACTGTTTATTAGTAGGACCATCTCTATAAAACAGTAGCCTGTATGTTTGAGAGGTGGTCCTACTGATCAGTTAATCAATGCATCTAATCAGTGACTTTGATTGGAGGAGATTTAAACAGTAAAATGAAATAAATAAAATGTGTCCTCGCTCTCAAGGTTCCAGCAGAACCACTGAGTGATGGATCTGAATTTGTTTTGGTCTTTCCTTCATCTCATTCTGAGCTGCTCTGTGGATGATTGTATTAAAGCTCTCAGAACCAGAACATTATCGGGCAGAAAGCAGATCAATTATCTCTAATGTGAAACCACTCTGACCCAAGCAGAGTGAATTCTGTAAAACAGAAACATTAAAATGGGCTTTTGATCTGCTTGAACCTGTGGATGAGAGATAAAATCATCTGATGCTGATGGAAATAAGCAGCTTTATTCAAACTCTTTGAGACATTCTGCCAGCAAGTGAAGCACAAACTGACTTTTAACATGAAGGATGCAGATTTCACCTGTGAAGATGTTTAATCGTTGTTTAATCATCAGCTCACAGCTGTGTGAACGTTTGTTTCCAGGATGGAGCAGATTTCCCATCATGCAGCAGGTGGAGTCAAACAGCAGCATCCACCTGTAAACATGATCGCCATAATGGGCTCGTTTAAACTTTAAAAAGGATCATCTGTCCAAATGTCAGCAGCAAATGTCACCTCAGACCAGTAACAGCAGCACGCCTCGCTCAGGAGCTCTAATTAGTTTTAATTGACTGCAGCTCAGTTAGTTTCAGTGTCCGGCAGGTGAAAGTGAAGCTGCCGTCCCTCTTAATAACCTTCAGTCTGGATGTATCTGAAACGACCGGGGTGGCTCCGAGTGTTCGGTGCTGAAGATGGGGCCTTGTTGTGGAGCTCTCGCTGATGGAAATAAAAGCTCATTTCAGGATCAAAGTTAAAGACGATCAGCTGAAGAACACGCCGAGCTCAGCTGATCATCTGAGCTCGGCGTGTTCTTGAAGAACATGGAAGTCTGATTATTTAAAATCTCAGCAACAAACTACAAACAGCATTCATGGAGTTTCTGAAACCTCCCAAACGTTCACGAGCGCTTGGCCTCACGGTCACTGGAAGGCTGAGTTAGTTTCTCAAAGCTTCTTTTGTCTCGTTTCTGTTAGAGAAGTATCTGCTTCTATTGTTTTTTTTCATTGTGAAATGGATTTGACGTAAATTTAAGATGTTTATGACTCTGGAGAAGTTAGAGTTGGTTTCATTCTGTGCCAGAGAACCTGGAGATCTCTCAAAGACCCCGGAGCAAAAAAAGGTGGATCGGTTCTCGAGGAACCAGAAGCTCAAAGAAGATCGATCGACAACTCTTTGTGTCAAAGAGTAACTACTGGAAAAGTACTGAAGATTTTCTGCTCAGTTACTTTGGGAAAAGTAAAAAAAACCCTGAATGTTCTACTTGACATGATACCTTCTAATTTTAAACTCCTTTTCTAACAGATAAACGCTGCACGTTTTTAAATTTTACTCATTTAAAAAAAATTATACTGTAATGTCTTTAGTGCACATCTACTTTGTATGGGGCTATTTGTGTATTTTGCTTTTTTTTTTTTTTAAATTGATATATGTTGGAAGGCCAGCAGTTTGAAACAAAAATATGTATATAATATATACAGTATATAATATTATACTGGAACAGCCTTTGAGCTTCATGACTTCCTCCTCGGTGCTGTCGGTGCATTTGATGCTCCTTCTTGCACAAATAAAATCGTTCCTGTTTAAGGTTGGCAGAGTTTGTCATAACTCTAACCCAAACAGGTTTTGCACTTCACCTGAGTTTTATTCATTTATTATAATATGTACGCAATCTCCCAGAGAATTTGGTCCTTTCAGCGATGCTCATGTAGACATGGTCCTGAAACCCCTCCCCACCACCACCACACACACCCATCATCAGTAAAAAGACCTAACTGACGCCCTGTTCTCCTCAGGAGGCGGGGCCGGCTGTTTTATTCACAGTCTAACAGAAAGTCCATGCAAGTGCGTCGCTCTGTATAATTTCAGGTAAAAATCTGAATAATCTCTAACATCTTTGTTTCTCCATCACAGACCGGTGAACCTCTGGGCCAAACTCCGCCCACTTTTGGGGGAAACCAAATCGCTCACGTTGACTGAGAGTGATTGGAACTCCAAATGTGTTTCTGTATCTGCTACAAGTAAAACTAAAGGTTTGTGTTTAAGCTTCCATGAGCCCACATCTAAGATCTGTTAGAAAAGCATTTGTCTCTGATGATCTACGGTTTCCAGCGTTTCAAGGAAATATTTTCAGAAATATGGAAAAAGAAGTTCATCAGACTGGACCCACAGCAGCACCCGGTGGCTGATGGGACATATGTGGACATGTTGAGTGATTAATTTGCTGTTTGTGGAAGTAAATCCAATAAACTCATTAGCATGTGGCTAATTAGCAGCCTTCAAGATGGACAGATAAGCAGATTCATTTTGAGTCAAACTAATAAAGAGGCATTTTAAAACGACTCAAACTGAGTTCTTTAATAAAAGTAAAAGTAACTTCTGTGTCTGATAACAAATCAATTTCTGTTTTATTGTTTAATCCGTGCGTGTGGCTGAAGCCTTCTGTTGTTTCTGGAGATGGCTCTGCAGATGTTGGAGTTTTAGAGAAACCAGATGTGACTTTATTTACTTACAGCTGTAGAAACTCAGAGATGAGAATAACTGTGCAGTTAAAGGGTCAGAATGCTCTTTAATTAGACACAAGTCTTCTGCTTTTTCTTTCATCGACACAAAGTCCAAACAGTTTCTACAGATTCGTTTCATTTTTGCTCCTCGTGTAATTTTACTCTGATGACTTGAGCTTGAGTTTTATTATGAAATCCAGTTAGTGCTAATTGCATCTTAATGAGGGTTTCACTAACGAGGCTAGGATCAAACCAGCTGATGTCCCATTTATTATTTCAGCTGATTTCACAGAAACAGCTGGCAGATGTTTGGTTTGGTCCTCTTCGGTTGAATCTCTCTCTGGGATTCAACAGTTAAAGCCTCTGAAGGCAGAGAGGCCCTGGTGCGCTGCACGGTACATTTTGTTCTCTCGCTCCGGTGCTGCCATCCCTCACTGGGTCGACAGTCCGATTGGAAATCCATGCAGCCGAAGCCTCTTCCCCTGCGGGTGCATGCTCATTGATTAACTGTCAGGGAGGAAGAGGAGGGTGGAAGAGCTCAGCAGTCTGAGAGACAGGGTGGAGAATGCAGATTGAAATAGATAATCTCCATTATTTATATTTTATCAAAGAAGTTTCAGATTTAAACTCAGCTTTTTATTAATATTAGTCTGAAAACTCAAAGTTTGTCAACTGAAATTAAAGCTTTTACACCCAGAGCGCTTATTTTTATTGTATTTTAAAACACAAACAAATATTCAAATGGATTTTAAAGTTTTTGCGCCTCATTAAAGTTTCCTGATGTTACACGAGTTAAAGTGTTTTTTAATTTGTTTGATTTCTCTGAGTCACAGGTCGGACCTGAAACTGCTGCTGGACAGAAACAACGAGGAACAATCCGAGTCTTTCTGCTCAGTTTGATGACCTGACACAAGTTCAGACGGGTCTGCCTCACATCCAACATCGCTCTGATTCTTTATCGCCTGCCAAAGGCCAAATGTGGGCGATAATGTTTTTGTTTGTTCTTTAACTTACTGCAACTGGTGGCGACAAACTGGAGACACAAAACTGGATTGACTTGGAATTATGGCAAGTCTAAGGTACAAACTGTGACACTGGTTCAACATTTATGAGAGTAAGTAAATTTATTTGGACGTTTATTCACAGATTGTGCTAATTCTGTCTCAGTTTGATCAGTTTGCTTCAGGTGGAAGCGTTTAAGTATCTTGGCATCTTGTTCAAGAGACGGAGCAGGGGATGGATCGACGAAATGGGGCATCATCTTCAATAATGACAGCATTGCTCCGGTCCGTCATTCATTCAACCTTTATTTACACAGGTTAGTCTCGTTGAGCCTCGAGGACTCGTTTACAAGAGGCACCTGCTCCAGACAGAACATATAAAGTACAGTAAAAATAATAGTAGTGTACAAAACAATAAATCAATGTGCCATAAAATGGTAAATGGACTGTACTTATGTTGCACCTCTGTATCTTATTGAGACACTCAAAGCTCTTTACAACGTGTCTCGTTCACCCGTTCATCCAGCATCTACTAGATCTACACAAAGATAATTGAACAAGTCATTCTAAGGAGACTAATCAGAGCTTTTATCACATTCATGCACCGATGGGACACACGTCGGAGGCAATGAGGGGTTCAGTGTCTTGCCCAGGGACACTTCGGCATGTGACTGCTGGTGGATTTGAACCCCCAACTCTTGCATTGGAGGACGACTGCTCTAAAACAGGGTGAAACACTAAAAACAAGACCAGTCCAGGACCAGTGAGGAAAGAGCTGAGTCGAAAGGCAAAGCTCTCGATTTGCTGGTCGCTCTACGTTCCAACCCTCACAGGTGGTCATGAGGTTTGGATCACGACGGGAAGAAGGAGATCCTGGATACAACTGGCAGAAATGATTTCCTTCACAGGGTGGATGGGCTCAGCCATAGAGGTGAGGAGCTCCATCATCTGGAGGCGTTGGGAGAAGAGCATCAGAAGTAAGTTGAGGTGGTTCACACATCTCGTTAGGAAGCCTCCTTTAGAGGCTTTCTGGACACATCGCTCTGGCAGGAGGAAGACCCAGCAGTGGCTGGAGGGATGATGCATCTTCTCTGAACGCCTCGGGGTCCTCCATGACGAGCTGGAAAGTGTCGCTACAGCGAGGGAGGCCTGGGTTTGTCTCCTGGACCCGATGCCTCAGCGACATGACTACAGATATAGAAGATGGAGATGAACAAAATATTCTGATAAAGTTTTCAAACATCTGTCCTTAATAAAAACAGTTTGTTTTCTGGAGCTGAGGTCATTTTTGTTATGTTTAGATGTTTAATTCCTCTCTGAATAAAAACCAGAAGGTTTCATTTGAGTTCTGCTGAAAACATTCTGATGTTTCCTCGTCACTCGATGTGGTGTGATCTGAAATCTGGAGTTTAAGCTTTAATTCATTCACAGGGAAATAAAAAGCGATGACATCCAGATCGTGTGAAAGGCCACTTCTGTCGTCTCCTCACCCCCTCAGCTGGTTTGATCTCTCTTTAGTCTCTCGTTGTTCCATCCATGGAGGATCATTAGAGCTCAGATATGGCGGTTGGGAACATCAGAGGGAATCTGTAACCCACCGTTCTGACGCTTCACCTCCTTCAGCTCCTTTCTTTTTGCCTTTCCTAATCTCATTAACGTTTGACATTTACATTTCCTCTGAATCCATCGCTGAGCTGCTCAGGCTCTCAGCTCTGCAGCTCCATGAAGTCAGGATTTCAGAGAAACTTTCAGAAAGTCGTCCCTGGAGGAACTTCTGCAAGTGATTAACTTTATGAGCCAACTGATTCAAGATGGCCGCCACCATCGGTTTTCATAAGCACGGAAACGCCTCTGACCCTGTCAGATGTACAGATAAAATGTGACGTGGTAGTAGCTGAGAGTGATCACGAACCCACACTCT
This sequence comes from Hypsolebias longignatus, assembly GCA_031762435.1. NCBI lineage: Eukaryota > Metazoa > Chordata > Actinopteri > Cyprinodontiformes > Rivulidae > Hypsolebias > Hypsolebias longignatus. Next base: position 36,808,279 of record JARVGV010001459.1, on the reverse strand, counting down.
GAGCTCCAACAGATCTCAGGAGATCTTTGCTCAGAGCACGAAAGGTGGAGGGTGATGTGCATTTCTTTAAGAAATATTAGTTGCATTCATCCATGAAGGTGTTTTTCTTCAGCGGTCGATGCATCGAATCATCAGACCTTCATCCATCCGTCCGTTTCATTCATTCATAAATTTGTTAACCCCATCCATCATCGCAGTCCTCCTGTCAGGCTTCTGATTGGCCAGAGGTTCTGAATCAACCATTCATGAAGTCCAGATGTTTGCAGATGCTCACAGATGATCAGAACCTTGTTTCTTAAACTGGTGTCATGTGGACCGTGGTTCGGCAGAGTAGGTCCAGGACTGGAGAACAGAACTTCCTCCAGTTCCTCTGAAAGAATAGTATCAGTTACTTTTGATTTATCATGACCTCCACCTGCTTCAGACCTCATGGTTCATGAGCTCCTTTCAAAGAGTTCACAGCTTCACGATGGTTGCTCAGTCAGATCAGGGGTCAGTGCTTTTACTTTTTTTAACTTCCATTTTGTTGCTCACTCTCAAGGTCATCGGGTCGGTCAAGAAAAAAAACACAATTTTCTGTTTTACTCATGAAAAATTTAAGAAAAAATATTTTAATACCTGTCCTTTGTCCCCAGGAACGATCATTTAACATTTAAAACACTGGTAATTAGTTTTTACCAGAAGAATTCAAACTTTGCTGTGAGTTAAAAAAGAATACGTTGTTTCTCTTGGCCCAACCTGTCGATCCCCGGTGAACTCTGACCTCATGATGTGGCGTTGCGTCTCTCAGCCTTTATAAAGTCACATATTGTGCAGGAGCCATGACCTGCAGGAAGCAAAGCAACAGACCCACAACATGTCAGGCTGTTTTCACGGACCAGGAATCCAGACTGACCAGCGGAGACGACAAGACAAAACAAAAAGGACGACACGGAAGACAAACAGCTGGAGGAGTCACGGAGGAGGACGGGACCTGACATGAAGAATGACAACGATCCACAGCTGAGTGGAGACAGAGGGAATAAATGACCTGAGGCTGACGAGGAGATGAGAAACAGCTGAGTCTGAAGGGACGAGGTGCGAGTGGCCGAAGGAAAGTACTGATGGGAGCGAACCGGGCCCAGAAACACAGAACAGAAACACAATTACGTATAAAATAAATGAATAAATCCAACAGTAAACTCAAAAACACAGATTCTCACAGCTGTCTGAACATCTGTAAAAACGTGTGATTTCCTAACACTAACAAGTATTTAATCCTAAATCTTCATTACTCTTAAAATAAACCTGACTTACTTAAAAACAGAATGTTTCAACTGTTTACTGAGTAAAAAAAAGCAATAATTTAAAATAATTTGATCAATAATATATAATTATGTAATAAATTGCACTTTGATATGAAACTATTTGACCCAGGTGTGACCCTCCTGCTGCCCTTGGGTCAAACTGATCCCTGAGACCTCAGTCACTTCAGGAATGCATATCACCCGCCAAGCATGCCGAAGGTTTCAACTAACATGTTGCACAATCTGTTCACCATGGACGATGATGATGATGATGATGGATAGACATCAGAACTCACTGTTACTGGAATAAACAGTTGAAACGTTCAGAGCACTGACCACTGAACGCATCACGCCACAGACTTTAAAACGAGTTTGTTTGTTTGGAGGAAGAGGAGGTGTCTGATTGAGAGGAAGATGGAGTCGGCCTCAGGCGGCGAGCAGAGTCATTAACACCCTCAAAGGGACGCAGTCATTCATAATTCAGCACTGCAGCTGATCAATTATTGATCAGCATCAATTTATGTTTTCTTGTCCCGTAAAATAAAATGCAGAAATAAAGAAATGAAGTCAAACTTCAAAGAAACTAAACGCAGCTAAAACAGAAAAACAGCCGCTGTGCTTCCTGCTGCAGGACCCAAACGTCCTCCTGACGTCTGGGCCGCAGCAGGAAGCTGCGTTCAACCATCAGATGTTCAGCTGATGTTTCAGACAAATGAACTTGTTCAGTCTGTGTGGTGTTTGTCTTGAAATAAATTTAAACAATCAGCTGGAACATTTCTGCAGAGCTGACGAGGAGGAACAGCTAAACTCCTCGTCCAAAGTCCAACAGAACCTCTGGACTTCCTGTGGGATGATCTCAGTCAGAGGAGTTCATCTGTCCGAGCCAAGATTCAAGCTCAGTCAAAACAATTTAAAATTACATGAAGAATCTTTATTTTTATATTCAACACTTCAAATTATTTCTATAAAAACACAAATTACATTTTGCTGACATTTTGAAAACCCTTCACGAACAAAGAAAAAATATCAAGTTTTAAAAGTTATCATTCATCTGCTGCACCAAAAAACTTTTTAGTATGTTTTAATATAATTTTTCACAATCCATCCATCAGATAATGAAAATAAAAATAATAAGATAAAACATGAAAAGATAATTAGTCAATAATTAATAGTAAACCGATCTATCACAAGCTGGTTGGCCAGATCTTTGACGTTCAAACGATTGTGTTGGTGCCCGGAAAAACCTCAAGGAGGGTCCGATTTGGCCCATGAGCCTTCAGTTGTAAACAAAACTGAAGCAGACAAAATGGCCGACGTTTCACCTTTAAACTGTAGAAGATGAGTGAAGAGAATCTTTAAACGCTAAAGCTGCTGCAGGAGGCTCATTGTGGACCTGACAGCACTCTTGATAAGACAGGCAGACACACAGACAAGCCTCAGTCTCTGAAGTCGTGTCAGAGAACTTCTTGACCCGTGAGCAGCAGGAGGTTCTGGTGGTACCACAGGTTCTGTTTGAAGGTTCTACAGGGCTTGATGGAGAGGACTTAACGAGTTAGAGCCTTCACTTCCTGTTTAACGAGCTCAGTGACGTATTTTATTTAATTGACTCACCTCAGGTTAAACACGATGACACGATGTGAGGTTCTGCAGTGAGGTTCTGCTGTGAGGTTCTGTTGGGTCCACGTCTGGTGGAAGCACAAACAGCTCCAGAACCCATTTCTTCTCAACTTGTGAGCTCCCGCCTGACAGAAACAAACTCATGATCTAAAATTCAATTTTCTGTCCTGTTCCTCTTGGAACAGATTTAAATTAAATAAAACGGGGTTTAGTCCTGGAGGCTGATTTCTGTGCAGCTTTTCGCCCATCAGTGCACGCTCGACACGTGCACTGTCGGCGTAACAGAAACAGGCTTCAGGGAGCCTCAGCCTCTTACAACACGCCACAAACAAAAGAGCTTTTTATTTTTGCAGCAGCTCTTCCCGTTCAGTCGTGGGGATGTGAAGGGACCTCCTCTGCTCTCCATCAGTCTGAAGGTTCTGTCGCTGCAGCTCTTTTCCAAACAACTACAGGAACCGTCATCTCATTAAAACAGGCCGTGGAATCCACGCATCCCTTTCAGCACGAAAAACTAAACGTCTGAACGTGTGGGCGAGAAAGTTGCTGCAAGAAGGAAGTTTTAAGACAAAGCTGGAAAATGGAACGAGGTTCTCTGCGTTGAGATTAATTCAGAAAATCATCAGTTCCCTGAAATATTCATGGTTCCACCTGGAAAGAAGAAATGTTCCTGGTCAAATCAAGACTAATAATTTAAATGGACTTTTTTTATAAACTGACTTGAGGACATTTTTTATTATCTTCAGTCTCAGACAGGAAGAATTCAATCAGTTCGATGTTGCTCCTGACAGGAATCTATTGATCCTGAATAATTAGGACTCAACGATGTGGACCGCTTGGCCCTCCGGTACTCCTCTGGAGTCCCACCAGTCAACAAGGACTGATAGGACTCCTTCTTCAGCTTGACAGCCTCCCTAACCCACCAGAGAGGTCACGTTCCATGTCCCAGGAGCAGCTTTGGTAAGACAGGGTCAGGGGTCAGCACCAAGACCGCGCCTTCAGCTGCCGCCCACAGCACGATGAGGACAAATACTTTAAAAACTAGTCCAAGCCGCCCGTCTTTGTTTCTAAAGAGGATTCCAGTAGAATAAATCATGATGTGGGGGCGGCTGCGAAATGGGTCGAGCTGGGCAACAAAATAATGTGCACAGCCAAGAATACAGCGTTGCTGCCTGTGCACACAAAAGTCCTTCATTTGATAGAACTTGTTTTAGAAAAGGTTCTGTCATCCTGAATTCAGTGAAACTGCAACAGAAAATGTACATTTTTCACAACCCAGAGAGATTCATCCTCCCATCCGGGTCAGAACAAGCTCGGACTGTTCGGTCCTGCTCGTTCAGCCTGAACCGAGATGATGGGTCCAGTTGTTGAGGAACATCAAGTTATGACTGAAGAAGCCGTAAACTTGGTCTCATCTGAAAAGAGATTTAGGTTATTGATCGAACAAAGTGACAGTTTTACCGTTTCTGTCTTCAGACGGGTCGAGGAGACGATCAAACAGATGTGTGCAGACGCAGCTGAAGGCTCGGACAGATGTGTGCAGACGCAGCTGAAGGATCAGACAGATGTGTGCAGACGCAGCTGAAGGCTCGGACAGATGTGTGCAGACGCAGCTGAAGGCTCGGACAGATGTGTGCAGACGCAGCTGAAGGCTGGGACAGATGTGCGCAGATGCAATATTGGGCTGAAGGTCGTCCTTGCAGCCACCAGGGGAGGAGTGAGGTGGAGCAGATGGAGGTCGCTGGGCAGACGGGCACTGCAGCCCAGACAATATCTGGAATACAAAGCAGCACGAGGGAGCACAGGACTTCATGTCCTCTGTGTTTGGTGAATGCAGAGCCAGACGTCTTCCAGCAGCGTCTCATCCGTCCCTCATGTCCCTCATGTCCCTCACGTCCCTCACGTCCTCTGCACATTTCTATCATGTGACGCCGACGCGATGAGGCAGCACTCTGTGCAGGTTGACTCCTGGCTCGCAGGTGGGCTGCGTCTTGAGAACTGTTCTGAGTCAGTGAACGGGCGGACGGGCCACAAATGAAATTAAAAACGAGCCGTGCGCTCCCTGCTCCGTGCACATTCAAACACAACCTGAGGAAAAGAGTGCTCGTCGACAGCACCGAGCTCCTGTTTGCTGCATGCTTGTGTAGAATAATTTTTCAGAATAAAGGCCCAGCAGTCCTTGAAGGAATGCATATCGCCCGCCTCCTTTGACGCCAGCGAGTGAACGTGTGATCAAAGGCAGACGACGTGTTGAGACCAGCTACAACACGTTAACCCGAGAGCTTTGAACTCTTCAGAACTCTCAGGTCCAAAACATCATGTTTTACTTTATAGAGGTTGCAAACCTGCGTCCATGACCATGTGACGCCTCAACTAGAACACGTGACCGCAGAAAAACTGGACCGCGAACAAACTTCAACCAGAAATCAGCTACTGATCTTTACATAAAACTGTTTTTGAGGATGAGCATTTGGAGCAAAAACACTTGAATTTGTTGCCAGTTCTTAAATTCTCTTCTAAGATTCAAGGTCCACGTTACCTGGCAGTAAAGCTGAGCTCACCTGTGAACAGTTTCTACTTTATTATCCTTTCAAAATAAAATATGATGGCAGGACAGATCACCTCTGACAGGTTGATCAGGCGCTGGATGATGACCTCTGTGCTGACCTTAGGTAGAGGAGAGATAATGAGATCTTAGGCTTCAGGTGAGACGAGGTCCTGCTGAGGAGGAGCAGCGTGTGAAGATCTATAATAAAAACACCACAAAATAAAAAAAACAGCTGTTCTATCCATCCAAAGCAGAACAGTGAAGAATGAAAGGAAATATTTTATCCCCAATTCTCCAAACTGAGGTTGCTGTGACTGTTGTCTACTGCAGGTAAGATACTGTCTAAAACTAAGCCTTTAATTAAGCAGCTCTGCACTGCAGAGCTCGTTGGGAGTAAATGTTCGTTTTTAGCTCATTAAGTGCGCTGCTCTGTGAAAATGCAAACGACTTCTTCCTTTCATCCCCACCTTCAACTCCTCGGAGATTTGGAACTAATTCAGCTTTGCATTTTGAATCAGGAGCCGATTCAGAGGAGGAGGAGGAGGAAAAACCTCCCCCGATAAAATCAGCTGGACGAGATCAAACAGATGATCATGACTTGAACCCTCTGCACATCCCTCAGGGAAGCAGCACAAGAGAAACCATTTACGTTTTATTTCAGCTCCAGAAGCTGAAGATGATTTTTTCTGAATGTTTTACACAAAGAACCCGTTTGGGTCTTCAGAGCGCTGATGTTCGAGCATCATCACCCAGCAGCAGCCAATCACGGCTCTGCAGAGGGGATTCCTGCTGCAGTACTTATTTATGTCTCCATTGCAGCATCCAGCCTCAGCAAAGTGCTGCAGTCACTTTTTAACCCTCCCCCTCCTCCCCCCTTCACTCCCACACAGTCCCTGGTTGGTGCACGCAGCCGTGCAGCTTCATGTGTCAGAGCTCAGTCTGAAGAATCCTCACGGAGGAGGATGTGACACCAAATGTCTTCTCTTGAATCTGATCTGTTTTCAGCTCTGGGTTCAGTTTGTCTTCAGAGTTCTGCCTCGGAGGTTCTGCAGGGGACCAGCAGAACCTCCTCTGGGCTCATGACGACCATCAACAACGTCCAGCTCCTGCCAGAAGATGAAAACCACAGAACCAATGAAAACAGCTTCAGCTGAAGAAATGCATATCACTCTCATTTGATCTGTCAGAGGTCGTGTTGGAGACGACTCTCAGCTACTACCACACCAAACCTCTGCTCCATGTTTGTGAAACGGACCGAGTCAGAACCCAGTTTGGGTTCACTAAGGGTGGACGTCAGGAGTGAGCTCCAGCTGCAGCTCTGATTCTCAGAGAAGTTTAAAATGTCCAGCGTTTGCTTGATCAGAACCCATGAGGAGACGAAACAGACCAGTCTGGTTCTGACAGGCAGCCGTGCAGAACCAGAAGAAAAGAAAAGAGTTTGAAATGATCCACAGGAGCCACAGCGGTGAAAAACTGGAAGAATATAAAAATATAAACTCCGGCTCGGAGTTACGAGTTTCACATTTTAGATTGGTCTAAAGCAGGGGGGTCCAAAGTGTGGCCCCGGGGCCTTCCAGGGCCCCTGAGGGATTCTGTGCGGCCTGCAACTGCAGTTTAGAAACTATAGTTAAGAAGTTAATGCATAAATTTAACAAAATTTAAAATGAAACCACATTTTTTATTTTCAGTTTAAAGATGGAAAATAAAACGTAGAAGGAAACAGGAGAGAACGACGTCATCTATTTATTTATAATTTGTTTTTCATCAGACTGATCTCCGCCAGCTGCACTTCAGTTCTTCAGCCTCCGTCTGGAGCGGGTCATCCGTGGTTCCTGTCTTTTTTTTTTTTTTTCACATCTCGAGGCGGAAAAGGAGTTGGGGAGTGGGATCCTGGTGGAACGAACCGAGCTGCAGATGGACCACGTGGGTCTCAGCGAGTTCCTGGTGAACCGGAGCAGCTCGGAGAGTGCTGGGTCCTACGGAACCATTCTGCCGGACTCGTGCACCGTGCCACGCTCTGCGGCCCGTCTCTCCTTCCTCTGCTCCTCCTGGATGTGTGATGTGAGATGAGGCCAGGTCCGGTTCTGAGTCCTGGGATCATAAACGGGCGTCTTCGCTCCAAACTTAGTGAAGGTGCTGAAAAGAACAAAAGGTTTGTGGAAACTTCCTGGAGAGACGTGAGTCACACGAGGAGAGAGGAACCGACCTGACGTGGCACAAAACGTCCTAAACAAGGAGACAAGGAGGAACAAAGGAGGACCAGATGGACTGGGGGGAGGAGCGGAGGGAGGCTGCGGGTGATTGAGGAAGAGGCTGCAGCTGGTGCTGAGGATGGAGGACAGGAGTGAGGACAGACTTGTTGCTGCCGGCGGCCTCGACTCGGTCCAAACGGGCAGAACCTCCTGGATGTGAGCTGCAGCCGCTCAGGGACCCCCGAAAGATGACGGCTGTCATGAACACTCCTCCTCCTCCTGCTGAGTGGAGGAGGAGGAGCTGCTGGGAGTCCCACAGCAGCTCCTGCTGCTCCCACTGATCAGCTGCTGGTTGGAGGCTCCGCCTCCACGTTGACCATAAACACCCTGATCATACCCGACTCCCTCTGACTCCCTCTGACTCCCTCTGACTCCCTCTGACTCCCTCTGACTCCCTGTGACTCCCTGTGACTCCCTCTGACTCCCTGTGACTCCCTCTGACTCCCTCTGACTCCCTGTGACTCCCTCTGACTCCCTCTGACTCCCTCTGACTCCCTCTGACTCCCTGTGACTCCCTCTGACTCCCTCTGACTCCCCTCCAGTCCTGTTTGGACCTCCAGCTCAGTCTTCAGTCTTTCTGTCCTCGTCTCCTCAGAGTGTCTCTGCTGGAGGACGGTTCTTCTCAGAGGTCAGAGGTCAACACTCCCTCTGACCTCATGTATCTGAGCCTCCAAACAGGAAGTGAAGACTCTTTAACCTGTGATCTCTCCTTCATCAAACAGAACCTGTGGTACCACCAGAACCTTCTGCTGCTCACGGGTCAAGAACTTCTTTGATCCGACTACAGAGACTGTCTGAGGTTTACTTTTTGCTCTGCCCATCTGCCTTTAAGTCCTGCTCTTTGTCCCCCTCCTCCTATGCTCCTCCTATGCTCCCTAAAGCAGGCAGGAATCGCCATGGCAACCAGTGACTCAGCAGGTTCTGGGACCTACATATTACCCAGCATGCTTTGCTTCGGCGCCCTTCCACATTACTTCCAGTTATTAGTCGTGTGTCAACATCTTCATGTTTCACCAGAGGACATGAAATCACACCTTGAAGACCTGAACCTGAGCGGTTCCTGAGCTGATTGGGCCGGTCCTGTAGAGTGAACAGAACCAGAGCTCCATTTGGACCTGTTGTTGTTCACTGATCTGTCGGAGCTGATGTTCTGCAGAGGAGGTTCTGTTTGATGGAGACCGGTGAGGTTCTGACTCATCAGATAATTACAGACCCCCCCCCCCAGCTGTAGCTGCTTCCTGCAGACACTAACCTCAACACTCTGGAGACGGCCCTCCTCCTGGTTCTGATCCGGGTCCATCTGTCCGTCAGTCAGTCCACCTGAAGCAGCCTCTAACCGTCACCCTCCCGCCCCTCAGAGACCCCGCCCCTCAGAGGCTCCGCCCCCTCAGAGACACTGCCACTCCTTTCCTTGTCTCATTTCCTCCTCATCCTCCAGCCTCCACATTTCTGTCCTCCTTCTTGTCTCTGTCCTCTAAGTCTTTGTACTCCTCCACTTCTCCATCCTCCTCCTCATCTCTGTCCCCCTCCACATCTATGTCCTCCTCTAAGTCTCTGTCCCCCTCCATGTCTTTGTTCCCTTCCACATCTTCGTCCCCCTCCACGTCTCTGTCCTCCTTTATGTCTCTGTCCTCCTCTAAGTCTCTGTCCTCCTCTGCTTCTCCATCCTCCTCCACATCTCTGTCCTTCTCCACATCTCTGTCCCCCTCCATGTCTTTGTCCTCTTCCACTTCTCCATCCATCTCCACATTTCTGTCCTCCTCCACATCTTTGCCCCTCCATGTTTTCGTCTTCCTTCTTGTCTCTGTCCTCTAAGTCTCAGTTCTCCTCTACTTCTCCATCCTTTTCCTCATCTCTGTCCCCTCCATGTCTCTGTTTCCTTCCACATCTTCGTCCCCCTCCACATCTCTTTCCTCCTTTATGTTTCTGTCCTTCTCCATCTCTCTGTTCCCTTCCACATCTTTTTCCCCTTCCACTTCTCTGTCCTCCTCTATGTCTCTGTCCTCCTCTATGTCTCTGTCCTCCTCTAAGTCTCTGTCCTCCTCTAAGTCTCTGTCCTCCTCTGCTTCTCCATCCTTCTCCTCATCTCTGTCCTTCTCCACATCTCTGTCCCCCTCCACGTCTCTGTCCCCCTCCACATCTCTGTCCTCCTCTGCTTCTCCATCCTCCTCCAAATCTCTGTCCTTCTTCAAATCTCTGTCCTTCTCCACATCTCTGTCCCCCTCCACTTCTCTGTCCTCCTTTATGTCTCTGTCCTCCTCTGCTTCTCCATCCTTCTCCTCATCTCTGTCCTTCTCCACATCTCTGTCCTTCTCCACATCTCTGTCCTCCTCCACATCTCTGTCCTTCTCCACATCTCTGTCCCCCTCCACGTCTCTGTCCTCCTCTATGTCTCTGTCCTCCTCTAAGTCTCTGTCCTCCTCTAAGTCTCTGTCCTCCTCTGCTTCTC
>JARVGV010001459.1:36664707-36674743 GCA_031762435.1 Hypsolebias longignatus | reverse complement strand
CCACAAGGGATGCAGTGACCGGGGATCGAACCTGGGTCCTTTGGGTCCCAAGCCGTCTGCCCTGCCTCTACACCATCCAGAGTGGAGTGTTCGTAGCGCGAACGTTGAGTCAGCGTCGTTGTTTCTACTGTGCGGTGTCTACAATCGAACTCCTGCGTATTGTGCGCTGCTTTAGCTGTTTGTGTATCAAAACATTCGGCTCGTTCAGCAAACGGGTGCAGTGACTTTTGATTCTTGTAACTTATGCATTTTGAAATACCTAACTTTATTTTAAATCAAAATAATCAGAAACGTACAACGATATCTTCAGGTGCTTTAGAAACTTTATCTGCCGTATGCTGCTTTTAGATACCATTTTGTTTATTTTAAGCACATTTTTTTATACTTTTAGCTGTTGTTTTACTCATTTTAGCTCTGGTTATGGTTATGTTACCTTTAGCTACTGTTGTTCTACTTTTTATTGAAATGGTTGGTTGTCACTTTGCTTGTTTTATCTCTAACTGTTCAGTTTTAGCTTCGTCAGCAGGCCTCAGCTGTCATTCAGCGCCCAGCGTTCGTTTTTCTTGTGGCTCGAACATAAAAAAGGTTTTTCAGAATGAATCTGGGGAGTTTGAGGTGTTTTAAGGGGAGCAAGTTTCCTCGAGGGATTTTGTGCTGCAGGAGGACTACCTGGTCCCTGTAGGACCAAAACTAGAGCTGTGAATGGAGTCTTGTTCTTGAGTGTTTGGATGGAGCAGGAGATGGACCGACGATGGATCAGGATCCTGCAGTAATGAGGACGTTGCACCGGTTTGCCATGGTGTAGAAAGAGCTGATTTACTGGTCCATCTATGTTCTAGACCTCACATGTGGTCATGAGGTTTGGATCAGAACCGAAAAACAGATCCTGGATCCAAGCAGCTGAAACTGGCTCCATTGTCCAGGGGGAGCTCAGAGTATAGCTGCTGCTCCTCATAGAAAGGAGTCAGCTGAGGAGGTTCAAACATCTTATTTGGATGCATCCTGGAAATCTCCATCAGAAGGAGAAGATGGGTCAGATCCAGAACTCTGGAGGAGTTCTATTACCTCTCTGGTCTGGGACCATCTTGAGATCCTCCAGGTGGAGCCACAGACTGTCTCTGAGGAGATGGAGGTCTGACGTTCACTCCTGGACCTGTGGCCTTGAAGACCCAACAAAATGGCAGAGCTGAAGATCAGTCATGTAATCAATGTGTTGGTCAGTGTATTAAATACCATTTAGAAGTTGAACAGAAGTGGAACTAAAACATAACCCTGTGGCACTCCATCACTGAACTGCTGTTCAGAGTCCCTTTCAGAGTTTAGACGTGTGACTGATCACTTGTTTTTCAATGAGTCTGAAACCAGCCTGTCTCTGTGGAGGAACCTCCTTCTTCTGCAGAGGAACCGAGACGTTCTTCAGACTTTAATCCTGACAGACTGAACCTGTGAGAAGTCTCACAGTAAAAGTGAAAAAGGTCTGATACGGTCAAAGCTGCTCTAACTGTTTGTTTGAGGTCAGAAACAAATCCCTGCAGCGGCTCTAACGACACCGTCCTTGTTGCAAAACGTTGACTTCTCTGTCGCCCTGAAGGATTCCCTCGTCTTTAAAACCCAGATTCAGAGCCAGCAGAAGTTTTCTCCCCTCTCTTTGTTTGGAATGTGGAGATTTGTCATCAGATTACTGAGCTGTAACAAGCTGTTTGTTTTTATTCTCCGAGCAGTCCGACCTTACTGTGTGAGCTTTTAACGAGCTCTAAGTGTTTAAAGCTCTAATTGAAGTGGGTTGAAAACAAACGAGTTGAGCTGTTATGATGCCGCCTCCTAAAGCCTCAAACCTTCATTTACGCAACAGTTGACTGTTCATACAGCTGCAAAGCATGCTGGGATGTTTTAATTGTGGCTGCTGACACAGCATTTATCCTTGAGTTTTCCTGTTTTTATTCTTCTGGACGAAAAGATGGATTGTGCTGTTTTAGCTGTTCATACATTAAAACATTCGGCTCATTCTGGAGATGGGAGCTGTGACGTGGTTTCTGTAACTTTTACAGATAGCTTTATTTACTAATGTTTGTTCTATATACAGTAAATAAATGCAGACCTCTAATTTCTTCAGAAACATTGTTGACTAAAATCTGTCCTTTTCTGCTACTTTTAGTTGTAGCCAGCTTTTGCTACATTTAGCTTTTATCATTTTGGTACATTTAGCTTTTATCTAACATTTTGTTACTTGGGGCAGCTGTGGCTGAGTGATTAGAGCAGCCGTCCTCCCATGGGAGAGTTGGGGGTTCGATTTCACCAGCAGTCACATGCTGAAGTGTCCCTGGGCATGACACTGAACCCCTCACTGCCTCCGATGTGTCCCGTCAGTGTATGAATGTGATAAATCTCTGATTATTCTTCGTACTGATCTAGTAGAGTGATGTATGAACGGGCAGATGAGGCACAGATTGTTGTAAAGAGCTTTGAGTGTCTTGATAAGATAGAAAGTTGTTATGTACCGTCCATTTACATTTAGCTTTTAGCTAAAATGTTGTTACATTTAGCTTTTAGCTAGTCTTTTGCTACATTTAGCATTTAGGTAGCATTTTGTTACATTTAGCTTTTAGCTAGCATTTTGTTACATTTAGCTTTAGCATTTTGTTACATTTAACTTTTAGCTAACATATTGTTGCATGCAATACAGTATTTAGTTAGAATTTTGGTACATTTAGCATGTAGCTAACATTTTGTTGTATGTAGCTTTACTTAGCATTTTGATACATTAGCTTATAGCTAGCATTTTGGTACATTTAGTTTCTTGTTAGCATTATGTTACATGTAGCATGTAGATAGTATTTTCATACATAAAGCTTTTAGCCAGTCTTTGGCTACATTTAGCATTTAGGTAGCATTTTGTTACTTTTAACTTTTAGTGTTTTGCTTATTTTGACCTAAACACGTCGGGTTTAACCTCTTCAGCTGTCATTCAGCTGTCATTCAGCTGACAATGTGGTTCTGTAGTTACGTTAGTCATTTATCGGTTTAAAGGCTGTCAGCGTTTCCTGTGAGACGTCCAGCTGTTAAATGTCAAAGGAATGCCTATCGCCCGCCACCTTCCAGGTTTCAAAGATGTCACGTCCCCTGTTAGAGCTCAGAGTGCATCTCAGGGATGATGCTCCACAACCTCCACTTCAGTTTATTAGCTGTGGCGGCCATCTTGATGAAGATTATCAATTCTAGATGTTTTTGTACATCCAAATATTACTTTCTGAACGTTTCATTAAAATCAGCTCAGTGGTTCATGAGATATTTTACTAACAGACAGACAAACTAACACGTAGTTACACGATCGCCCATCTTTCATGGCAGCAAGTAATAATGAAAGATAAAGCATCAAACAGCTTCAAGTGAGTTGATAAAGAGTTTAAATCAATTAATGTTATAAAACTGCTGAAACTAGTTTCAGATCGGTTCTGAATCCGCTTCCTGTTCACACTGACCTGGAATGACGCTGTAGCTGGACTGCTGTTCCTGGACATTCCTGTAAAGGTTCAGGAACCCAGTGTTCCCAAAGTTTGGACCTGGTTTCTCTGAGATAATTGGACCAGGAACCAGACGGATCTTCAGAGGTCTGGAGCGCCCCTCTCTGGTCTGTCCGAGACCTGCAGACCAGGGTCAGACCAGGATCATCTCGTGTTTTTTGGTGAACAAACATGTAAATTACAAACTTTAGTACAGTCCTTTCAGTTCAGTGAAAACACGAAGAGTCTCACCCCTCCCGTCCCTCTTCCTCTTCCCTCGGTGACTCCTCGCCTCATGATCCCGTGGTCTCCTCCCAGCCTGGACATCAGGGACGATCAGAACCAGCAGCAGCCCCAGTGCGGCCCCCAGCAGCCACCACCTCATCCCAGCAGACCTTCAGGTTCAGGCTGTGGTCCAAACACACGCAGCTGCACTCAGAAACATTTAAAACAGGAAGTTTCACATCACAGAGTCAAACTAGAGAAGATCAGAACCAGACAGAAGATCCAGTCTCCTCCTGCACAAAGTTCAGATGTTTTACCTGCAGCAGCGTCTCCCAAACAGAGCCGGGCTCCAGCTTCAGACCCTCATATAGCTCGGCTCCTCGGCCCTAATGGCCGGTTCCCTGACACGGCGTGCGTTAATGAGTAGCCTGACGCTGCAGTCCTGTCATTATTAAAGCAGGAGATGTGCGGCTGACAGACTCCGAGTGTTTGTCTTCTGTCTGATTCCTCCCTCCGAGCGCAGCAGCTCTGCCCGGAGCTGGAATTAATCTGCAACGCTTCTCGTGATAAATCACTGGTAGAGACACGTCTTGTTCACTGCTGACTCCTCGGCTTCTGGAGTCAAGTGCAAATCTGAAGAAATTATGTTTAAAGTCAGCTTTTATTCTTTAGGCCGATCTGTCCTCAGAAATAAAACAAAAATATTCAAAGTTTAAAAACGTTTCTGCAGAAATATTGAAGAGTATCAATAAAACATCATCAACTCTTCTCTAAACCCCAACAGGAGTTTAGGACCCACTTCTGGAATCAACTAAAATAAATAATAAAACTTATGAGACATCTGGGAGGACCTGGACTTGTTGGGTCCATGACCCATCCATGATGGATGGACAGATGGATGAATGATGGATGGATGAATAATGAATGGATGAATGATAGATTGATGGATGGATTATGGATGGATGATTGTGTGATCAATATGGTTGGATGATGCATGGATAGATGGATGGATGATGATTGATGATGAATGATGGATGGGTAGATGATGGAAGGATGGATGATGGATTTTGAATGATGGAAGGATAATTGAGGGATGATGGTTGGATAGTGGATGGATGATGGTTGGATGGATGGTTAGATGATGGGTTGATGGATGATGGTTGGATGGATGATAAATGTTGGATGGCTGATTGATAGTTGGATGGATAATGAATGTTGGATGGATGATTGATAGTTGGATGGATGGTTGATAGTTGGATAGATGATGAATGATGGATGGATGATTGATAGTTGGATAGATGGTTGATAGTTGGATGGATGATGAATGATGGTTGGATGGTGGTTGAATGTTGTATGGATGGATGGTTGGATGATGGATGATTGTTGGATGGTGGATGATTGATATTTAGATGGATGTTGAATGGCAGTTGGATGGTGGGTGAATGTTGTATGAATGAATGGTTGGATGATATGTGGATGATTGATGGATGAATGATGGGATGATGGATGAATGATGGTTGGATGGGGATGTTGATGGATGGATGGATGGATGGATGGGGGATGATGGGTGGATGGATAATGAGGTTGGATGGATGATAAATGTTGGATGGATGATTGATGGATGGATGATGCATGGTTGTTGAATGGTGGTTGAATATTGTATGGATGGATGGATAGATGATGGTTTGATGGATGGATGTTGGTTAGATGGTGGTTGATTGTTGTATGGATGGATGCTTGGATGATGGATGGATGGATGGTGGTTGCATGTTGTATGGATGAACAGTTGGATGACGGTTTGATGGTGGTTGAATGTTGTATGGATGGATGGTTGGATGATGGTTTGATGGTGGTTGAATGTTGGATGGATGAATGATGGTTTGATGGATGGATGTTGGTTGGATGGTGGAGGTTCTGCTCTCATTAATCTGGTTTCTCTCTTCAGCTGATAATCTCCAAACTTTGTGTTTTGTTGTTTTTGCCTCGTGTGTTTTTAAAATTTTGATTTAAATTTTTCTGATTCATAAAAAATAAATAAATAAAATATAGAGATCCAGAATAAACAAATAAATAAAAATGTGACACAGTGGAGTGAAAGAGTTAAAAGAATCAGCCTTCAGTTCTTCAGATTGGACTGAAGACCGGATCTGGTCCGGTTCAGCTCCACAGGTTCTGAGGTTCTGCTCGTGGGCCCGCCCTCCTCCTCTCAGCCAACAGAAAGCCACACATCGATGGGAGACAAAGAGGAAATCTGAGGAACACTGAAGGGAGGGGGTGGAAAATATTCATCTTCTGGATGAGCGGGCTCAGATGGAGAACCGTCCAGCATGAAGAACAGATGGTTCTGGTTCTGCTCTGATTGCAGCTCAAACAACCCCAGAATGACCCTTAGTTTGTGTTTGGTCTCCCATTTTTATTTTATTAAACTTTTCTTTAAAAATCTGATTCAGATTCATGAATCGTCCTGAACAAAGTCCAGAACCCCCGACTAAAGTGGTTCCAGCCGCGCTGCTGGTGAGTCCAGCTCTTAAAGGTTCTATAAAGAACTGGTTTGATCCACTCGATGACATCACTGCTGATCAGACCTGGTGCTGCTGCAGGTCCAGTTTTTGGTGCCTGAAGGTCCCGTGACTTTTACATGATGCAGAAAACTGTGGTGATCAGAGCTGGATGCTAAAAATGGTCCAAGTCAGACTGACAGAATGGGAGGGGCTACTGGAGGAAATGGGAGGGACTGTGGGCAGAAAGGGAGGAGCTGATGATAAAGGGGTGGGGCTAAATTTGAAGGGTTAATGATGACAGAAAGGGGTGTGGCTGAGGACAGACCAGTCGAAGGGGAGGAGCTAAAGCAAAGTGACAGAGATTGAGGAGCTAAGGACAAACATGAGAATAGGACAAACAAACAAAAGGGGAGGGGCTTACAACAGAGACAATGGGGAGAAGATAAGGACGAACAGACATGAACTTTGTTACCGTCAGTTCGAAGCAGCTTCAGCTCCTCTTCTTCTCGATGTCCTCCTGAGGAGTGTGTGAGTGAGATGGTGTGTGTGTTTTAGAGCTTTGCTCCGAGGAGGGGGGGTGGGGGGTGAGACAGGTCCAACATGTGTCTTCCTGCCCAGGTGAAGACGCTGCCAACAGGCTGCAGGATATCTGAGCAGAGCTCATCTGCAGGTCAGAGGTCAAGAAGCTGTTTTTATTTGAATCACCTGGTTCTGATGGATCCAACCCAAAGTTCGGTTCTGGGTCAGATCGGTTCCAGGAGTCGGGACTCTGAACGTTTTTATTTCTCCACCTTGATGAAAAGTTTGTCACAGATGCTCTTAAAAGTCCCGAAAACCAGCGACGAGCCTCGGAGCTGAGAGGTTCAACACCACATCCACCGAGCGGTCAGGGAAGCTGCGGGGGCGACTCTCAGCTACTACCACGCTCGAGATCTGTCAATTAGCTGCAGCGGCCATTTTGAATCAGGTAATCGGTTGTGAACAAACATCCACTTTGAGTTTTATTAAAACCTGTCCGGGGTTCAAGGAATATTTTGCTAACAGACCGACAATTACATGATCACCCACCTTTCGCAGCAGCAGGATAAAATCAGGTCACCTGTTGCCATGACAGGTGGG
The DNA here is from genome assembly GCA_031762435.1 of Hypsolebias longignatus. Lineage (NCBI taxonomy): Eukaryota > Metazoa > Chordata > Actinopteri > Cyprinodontiformes > Rivulidae > Hypsolebias > Hypsolebias longignatus. Next base: position 36,667,398 of record JARVGV010001459.1, on the reverse strand, counting down.
CAATCATGTAACTGTCTCTGTTTGCAAAATATCTGATGAACCAGTGGACAGATTTTAATTAAACTCTCAGGAAGTCCTTATAATTTATTCAAGATGGCCGCCACAGCTAATTAACCTCCGCTAACACAAGCCATCACCTGAGGGCTGACATGTTTGAAAAGGTGCAGGTGATGAGCATTCTCTCTTTAGGTTTAGTTTTGTTTTTGATTTATGGTTTCACCCTCGGACCAGGTTCTGACATGAATGTAAACGGGTCGGAATGATCACCTGCAGGTTCTGGTCAGAAACAACTGAACTCTGCCACAAAATGTTAGAAATACACTTTAAACTGGACACATTGGTGGGCCGTGAGGGCACAACCAGAAGAGTCCGCTCTCAGGACCAGGACCTGAGCCGTCCCTCAGCTGATCCTGGACCAGCTAAAATGATTCTCCCCAAAGATCTGGTTCTGGTCTGGTCCAGTTCAGATGAAACAGGTGTGAAGCCCCAGGTGAGTCACCTGGACACACCCACTCCTCCTGCTGCACACACACACAGATCTGCAGGATTATCAGAACCTCAACGACCAGCTGTGGGTCCGCTTCATGGTTCTGTTCAGAGCGCCTCTGAGTGAAGCAGGTGCTGCAGCGCCTCCTGCAGGACACAACGAGTCCTGCAACTGGTTTCAGGAACATTTTCAAAGTCCAGCTGCAGATGGCAAAATAAAAGAGGAATGCATATCGCCCGCCGTGTTTACTGGCAGACTTTAGACTCGGTTGTGTTTTGGAGAAAAACAGAAAACCCATTGATCCACATCTACAAAAGCCAAGTCTGGTCCTCTGAGGACCAGACTTGGCTTTTGTAGATTCTTCTACCTGGATTATTGAGCAGCATCAGGGCCATTGATCCACAGTTACTAGAGACAGGACTGGAAGCAGGAAGTTGAAGCCTGAAGAGACGAGCACCCTCTGGTGTCTGGTTCCAAACCATTGTTTAGGCCCCGCCCACATAAAAACACAACACCTCAGATAATTGTTTACAGTTGTTTTTTTGTGCATCGGCTTGTTCAAAAATACATTAAAAAAAACTGCTCAGTCTTAAAGAAAAGTGTTACATAGCACTGATTAACAGCCTGTTCGCAAGTTGGGTTGTGTGGGCGGGGCCATCAAGGGTACCACCCACAATGGCTTCTTCTGAAGAAACTGCCTTTTTGAACAACATGGAGGAGACACTTCGCCCATCGGATCAAAACCTCAAAATATTCTCGTGAAACGTTGAAGACTGTGTGTTGGGGATGACTCTCAGCTACTACCACCCCAAAGTTTAGCTCGCCCAACTTTGAGCAGTGGGCGATACTGATCCATTAAATGTGGGCTCCCCTCCTGAAGGTCTTTCAGTAACTGATCCTGGATCCGTTTCTGTGGTTTGTCCCTGCAGGAGAAGTTTCCGTCTGTCGTCTCTCTTCCCGGCGGCTGCAGGTCAGAGGTCATGAGCCTGAAGCACCCCGAGCTTCCTGGGTAAAAACTCCCATCCTGACAGAACCCAACTGGAACCGAGCCGACCGCCTCTGAACCCTCTGCTTGTGTCTGCAGCTGCGTGATCTTCATTCTTTGGTCCGTGGAGGTTTCCAGTGAAGGAAGTGTCGCTCCGAACCTCCAGCTGCTGCAGAAGATCCCAGAAGAAGGTGAGACCAAACTGAACACAACACCGCTGACAGATGGATCTACCCGGTCAGGCTCGTCGTTGCTTCGCTTCGTTCATTGTTTCTGATTGGCTGGTCCTGAGACTCACGCCCGCTCTGATTGGACGGTTTGTGAATAAACTGTGAAACGTCCCTCATGGTTCTTCTCTGAAGCCTAACAGGAATTTTTACTTTAAATACTGTAATCTGAACTGATCAAACGTCGACACTTTGATGTTTCAGCCAGAGAATCAAAAGCATTAAAGCTGCAGCCTGTGGCTCGTTAGGGCCACCGTAACAGCACTCCTAATACGACAGGCAGACAAAAACACAAAGTGCAGCTCACGTCTCATGAGACACAAAATTATGAGAAATATTTGGATCCACATTTACAACCGAACGCACCTAAATAATCACGACCTTCACCGCACAGAAACTAAACGAGCTCCTGAACATTTTTATTATTAAAATGTTCTTTTTGTTTAGTAACAAATACAATTTATTCTTTCTTGACTTTAAAATATACAGTATTTGCTTCAGATGCAGAACATTTGAAAACATGTTTAAATGTTGACACTTTAACCCAACGCTGCTCTCACCGGCTCCAAAAGTAAATACAAATAAAAGATAGATCATAGATTTGTTACCGTAGGAACCAGAATCGAATCATGAATTTAAAAAGCCGACAGAACCAGAAGAATTTATTCTAATTGATGTAACCGGGTTCAATCAGGTCCTCCGGACAGATTATTCTTGTTGAAACATTTCATCTTTTATCCAAAGGACTTCTTCAGTCTGAGGAGCTGCAACAAACTCAGTCTTATAAATAGCACCTCCTCATAGTGGATCAACCAGTTTCCAGAACTTTTTATGTTTGTGAATGTTTCAGTGCCTTGTGATGACTTGTGACTTGGAGCTTTATAAACAGAATTCAACCAGCTGCTCACATGATCAAGGACCATCAGCCTAACAATGGATCATTAGCACCTGATGGTTGTTTGCTATTCACAGAGGCTGAGTGATACTAGCAA
>JARVGV010001459.1:36641631-36652834 GCA_031762435.1 Hypsolebias longignatus | reverse complement strand
GTTTGATTAATTTTATTATCTGTTAAATAAATGGTCGCATTATATTTGATGGATCAAAGATAAAATAAGTCTCATGTATGATCATTTTCCCTCATTTCATTGTTAAGATCACAGAAGAAGTTGTGTTTAATCCAAACAGAAGAAGAACCCGTAAATCAATAATTATCACTCTGAGACTCGAACGAGCCTCGTATAGTTATTGAAAAGTGTAAGTGAATAAGCTAACCCTTATCTCGTTACACTAGCACCTAGGCTAGTTCTCACACCAGCCATACCAAGACTGGTTCCCACACCAGCACCTAGGCTAGTTCTTGCACAAGCCATACCCAGACTGGTTCCCACACTAGCACCTAGGCTAGTTCTCACACCAGCCATACCAAGACTGGTTCCCACACCAGCAACTAGGCTAGTTCTCACACCAGCCATACTAAGACTGGTTCCCACACCAGCATCTAGGCTAGTTCTTGCACCAGCTATATCCAGTCTAGTTCCCATACAAGCACCTGACCCACCGGGTCTATCAGGCGTAGAATCTGTGCCTCTCTCCAAAGACATTGTTCTCTTGCTGTGGTCCTGGTTCCAGAGGTATCAGTTCATCTGGAGGTCTTCGCTTCAGAGGTCCTTGCTCTTCCTGAAGTCTTTGTCTCAGAGGTCCTTGCTCCTCCAGAGGTCCTTGCTCCTCCTGAGGTCTTCGCTTCAGAGGTTCTCGCTCCTCCAGTTGTCTTCTCTTCAGAGGTCCTCGCTCCCCCAGAGGTCTCCGCTCATCCAGAAGTCTCCACTCATACAGAGGTCCTTGTTCCTCCAGAGGTCTTCACTTCAGAGGACCTCGCTCCTCCGGTGATCTTTGCTCCTGGGGTCCTCACCCCTCCGGAGGTCTTTGCTCCTGGGGTCTTTGCTCATCCAGGGGTCCTCGCTCATCCAGAAATCTTCCATCCTGGGATTCTTGCTCCTCCGGAGGTCTTCGCACCTGGGTCCTCGCTTAGCTGGAGGTCCTGGCTTATCCAGAGGTCTTCACTCTTGGGGTCCTCGCTCCTCTGGAGGTCTTCACTCCTGTGGCCCTCGATCATCCAGAGGTCCTCGCTCATCCAGAGGTTTTCACTCCTGGGGTCCTCACTCCTCCAGAGGTCCTCGTTCCCGAGGCCCTTGCTCATCCAGAGGTCCTCGTTCATCCATAGGTCCTCGCTCCTGAGGCCTTTGCTCATACAGAGGTCCTCACTCATACAGAGGTCCTTGCAGTTTTCACTTTTCTAGAGGTCTTCACTGTGGAGGTCCTCGTTCATCCTGAAGTCTTTGCTGCAGAAGTCCTCACTCATCCTGAGGTCCTCGCTCATCCTGAGGTCTTCGTTCATCCTGAGGTCTTTGCACCTTCAGAGGTCCTCTCTCATCAAGCTGGCGCAGCTCCAGGGGTCTCTTCACCTGTAACTGTAGCCTCTCCACTGGCCATAAAGGGACAGTCTCTTGGCTGCCCGCCGGAACCCTGGTCCAAGGATGGATGGCATTCTGGCTGCCTGCCAGACCTCTGGCCTGTCGACAGATGATCGCCAGGTCACCCCCCAGATCTTCACTCCTGCTGTGGATGGTCTTCTGACCACCCACCATGATTTTGGGGGTTAGGGTTTCTGTGTTTTCTCCTTTGTGTCCAGTATGTTTGCCCAGGTTCCTACCTGTCGATTTTTTTTGTTGTACCCTACATGTGTCTTTTCTTCCCACCCCACTCCCAAGTGGATAGTGCTCTCCTTGGGATTTCAGGGGTCATCCCTTGAGGGGGGGGGAGTCTTGTAGGATTTCTGGGGTCGGGTCCTGAATGTTGTGTTTTTCCTCATGTTTACCAGTCCCTCCCCAGCATTTCTCCTCCTTTGATCCAGCACTGTCACACCTGTGTTTAATCCTAATCATCACAGGTGTCTGTCATTTCACTTTGTCAGTGTCTGTACATATTCATCCCTGTGGTGTCTTGTCAGTGTCTCTGGATTGTCCTTGTCATAGGCTTCATGTTCGTTATCCCCTCTGTGTCACCTCCGTTTAAAGTAAGTTAGCTGCCCCGTCAGCATTGTGTTTTGTTTATTCTTTAATAAACGTTTTTACTTATTTTATCGGAGCCTCCTCGTCTTCCTGCATTTGGGTTCACACTCAGAGACGTGATCATGACAGGTGGCTATCTTTTTAAATTCTTGTTTTTGGCACACTGGCCCAAGATTTCTGGTTGTCAGTGGTGACGCATAATAGATATGACTTATATGGCGAAGTACCTTTTTCATGTTGTTCCCCCCATTTTATTAGACATATTTGGACTGATGCGACTTAAATGGCGGCGTGACATGTACAGTGGATATTTTTTTTCTTCATTTACCCTTCATGTATACAGGCAGTCTCATTGAGCCACAATAACTCATTTTCCAGAGAGACCTGTTTAGGGAGCAGATGGTGGGAGTTGAGGGCCTTGCACAGGGGCCCGGAGTGGTGCAAATGAGGGTGGAGGCAGGTGCGGGTGTTTCACCTTTTCCACCCACATTTTGAGGTTAACGGTACTGGGAGTTGAAACTATGACTTTCAGATCACAGACACATCTTCTCTAACCTCTGAAAATATGGTAATTATTGGTAGAGCAGTCCCTTAGCACTCAGAGTATAGAAAGTACTTTGTATGTTGAGGCGACCTCCTTACCAGTACCACATCAATTATTGGGTCTATATAGGTAAAGTTCTATAATGTATGTGTTTCTTAGGGTCAGTTGTTTGTGGCAGCCATTTTAAATTAACAAGCTGTTAACAAATTTTATTAATTTTATGCATTTTGGAAAGATGATGAAGAATAATTCATGAAGACGACTTGGTATGATTTAGACTTCATTTTATTTGACCTAAAGTACCGGTAGAGCTAATGTAAATCCATATGGAAGGGCAAAAGTTGGTCTGAGTAGAGTTCCAGAGAGAAAAAAAAGAGAAAGAGGCAGAAAACTCCAGAGTTTTCCACGTCAGTGCAGTGACTTGGTTCATGCAGTAAAGCTGTGTTCCCTGTTTGAGGCAAAATGGGAGAATGTGAAATGACATCTCAGCGTTTATCTTGATAAGAGCAGAGGATGTTGAGGCGTAATAGGAACAACATGGTTGGTAATGAGGGGACCAAGGCCTGGTGGAGGAGTAGACATGGATTACCGGCATTCCTCTTGATGGGGCTTTATAGATGGGGGGGAAAGAATAGAGTTCCCTCGTTTATTTGATTTTAGGGGCTGCGGTTTGAGAGGGAGAAAAAAAAACTAGATAAATGCATGTTTCATCTGAGCTAAATGTTTCCACACTGTGAAAAAATTCCGGAAAGCAAACACAAGCCAGATTGTGGACCGGTGGCAGGACGATTGTGGGTTTTTGTTTACGTGCTGCTGCATGTGTGTGCGTACGTGTGCACGTTTCCAAATAAATACAAAGCCTTAGCTGCCCTACATGGCATAGCAGGTGCTTCTGAAACAATGGTAGCTTAAAGTTACCAAAAACCGCTTGCCCCAAAGTGCTTGACAAATAAAAGAGAGGAGGGGTGAGGGCAGCATGTGTTAGACGTGAAAGGTTGCAGGGGACTGTTCAAGCCTGAGGTGAGCACATTCATCCCTGACAGGTTTGCTAAAAGACTTCCATCAACGTGAAATATTTCTTCATAAGCTTCCTTGTCTCTTCATGTGCCAAAACTCAGAGCACCCGCTGCTCTTTTCTTTCTAGCATGCAGATTTATAAACTGATTCCAGGTACCGTATTTTCTGCCATACACATCATACTGCCTTATAAGTCGCATCAGTTCAAATATGTCTAACAAAGTGGGAAAAAAAAACATAACTGCATCACTTCGACATTTAAGTTGCATCTATTATGCGTCACCGCTGATGCATTGCATTTGTTACCCGTCAGCGATGACCACCTGGAAATGTGGGCCGGCGTTGTGCCAAAAATCGATTGGCTAACAAATGGCAGCTGCTGGAACATGCACAGGAGGACTTTAACAATAATTTAACAAGAGTAACACTTAAAAACAATTATTTGTTTGCTTGAAATTATAGCAAAGGTGTGTCTCAGTCTAACTTGTCCTTAATAAATGCACTTTAAAGGTCAAATCAGCTGCATTTCAAAAGTCGATATGCCAAAGCAGGAGCGAGCAGAGGGTCGACATGCTGTGCATTTCTTCAACATTTAACAAGATAACCACAGAAAACTATTATTTGTTTGCTTGACTTTATAGTAAAGGTGTGTCTTGGTTGAACTTTTCCTTGATAAATGCATTTTAATGGTCAAAAGTATTCGCTGCCTTGGTGCTCCGGGAGTGCACAGAGGGAGGAAATCAGAAAGCAGAAATGCTGCAAATTTCTTGTAAATTTAATAAGATAAGTACCTAAAACAATTATTTGTTTACCCGACATTATAGTAAAGGTGTGTCTCAGTTGAACTTTTCCTTAATAAATGCACTTCAGTGGTCAAATCAGCTTCATTTCACCAGAGTGGCATGGCGAAATGAAGCTGATTTGATGGTTCCTCCAGGCGAGCTGGACGAAGGTGGCTTACTATGACATGCTGATTGTGTCATTAATAGCCACTTTTACCTATTACAGTGATCCTCACTATTTTTTTTTTTTCAAAAGAGCCATATTGACAGATCAAAATCAAGGGGAGAGCCATGATATCACCCCAAGTCACTCAAATAAACGAAGAAAAAAAATGAAACAACCCACCAATGAACAAAAAAGAAACACAGCCAGCACATTATCTGTTTAAACAAAATGTACATTAGTACTGAGATGAGTGGAAGCAGTGCATGCCCTTGACTTGCTTCATGTTGTATTTTTGTAATTTGTTGTTGCAACCACAGCGAGGCATTCAAGATGGGCTTGGGCCAGTTGGTTTCTCTGTTTTTGCTTGATAGTGTTGGTTGAAAATGTTGACTGTGTAAAAGTTTCAGCTTTTAGCTATTACCCCAATCCCATGAAGAAAACACGTCACCAATTACAATGAATACCAAAGTCCATGCTCAACAATGACTAAGCTGTAATATGTGTACAGATGAAGATGCCACCTTCACATTTCCACCTGCCCCTTCATGTAACCATGTCTAGAAGCGGCCCTGTAAGATGTTCCAACTTCCTTCACCACAGTGGACAGTAGGTGCGGAGAAGCATGCGGCCGGTGATCAGCTGATCCATCTGAGATTAACAGGACTTTTTTTTTTTCAACCTCTTTTGACCGGTGGATCAGCGGACATGTGCAGCCAGTGATGATCACCTGATCTATCTGAGATTAACAGGACGTTTTCTTACCTTTACCGGCCGGTCGGTCTTGTCTCCACAACAAATAGATTAACACAATTTTATATTGTGCATTCCTATTTTGCTTTATTTAGGCTGTATGATTCGTAAAACCGCATCAAAGGAGCTCGAGCCGACATGCTCAATTATTGCGCAATGCACCAGCACGTTTTCAAAATTTATTGGCTGTGCTAGTTTATTGTTGTAACCTGTCACAAGAGCCATCAATAAAGCATGGCGAGCCGCATGTGGCTCGGAAGTTGCACAGTGAGTATCTCTGATCTATTACATGACACAACGGCATGCCATACCACTCGAGTGCCAGCTAGCAACTGAAAATGGTAGTGTTCAATATTTTCAATGTCAGAATGAATGAAAACGGTCATATCTCAGCCATAAATTGGTTATCCATAAATAAGTAATTTTGGTGGATGAGTCACAGGGCATGCAAATTATGCAAAAAACTGTGACTTATTGGCCGAAAAAGGCAGTACAGGTAGTCCCCGACTTACGAACGAGTTCCATTCCTACGCCCCATTCGTAACCCGATTTTGCCGTAAGTCGGAGCGCAATCCACGTGGCGGCTGTGACTCCGGATTTTCGCCGTAAGTCGGAAAAAGAACGGTAAACATCGTTTTAAACACGTTTTTTTCAATGTAACACAACAGCAGCGTACTTAGAACGCCGTTTTACTGTATTTCCAAGCAGTTAGCTAACAAAATACCCTTAAAAAAAAAATTCAAAAAACACAAAATACTGCATAAAAAAGTCAACGTGAAGTGTGATGACGTCACTGGGGGCGGCGCCATAAGTCCAAAATTAAGTCGGGGGGGGGGTAACTCGAGGACTGCCTGTATAGGTTAATACAAGTTAAGTGAATGTTAAAAAGTTAAATAAAGGTTAATAAAAGTTAAATAAAGGTTAATAAATACTAAATAAATGACAGAAACATGAAACGATGAATAAAACTGAAATGTTTAACGTGGGGGTGCTTGGCGGCAGGACCGTGTCTGACACACGGCTTCAGATTTGGGGCTTTGTCTGCATCTCCTCTGGAAGCAGAACTTGAACTCTGGGTAACTTCACGGTTTTATTTGAACAAACTCTTTCTCCAGACGTGAATTTATCGTCAGGCCGACCAAGTTTAATTCTTGAATGAAAACACTGGAGTAAGTTCTGGGTGCAGGTGATGTTTTGTCCAATCAGCTGTGGACAGAGTGTCTCTTACCCCACTGTGGACGAACTTGTCCCCCAACAGGCTGCTCATCACGTTGGAGCTGAAGTCCACGATGTTCTGGATCTGCCTGAAGGCCTGCTCCAGCGTCTAAACAACAACAAGAGGAGACATCCTGAACTAGACTCTCAGGAGTCCCAGAACTGATCAGGGTCCAGCTCAGACTGGTTCAGACAGGAGACGGTCACGACTAACGAGACAGAAACCTGAAGCAGATTTGACCTCAGTGAAGGAGGTGAAGCTCAGGATCAAACCAGCAGCTTTCTAACAAGAACCAGTTTAACATCAGAAGAGTCTCTGAAGCGAAACGTTCCGTCCAATCAGGACAAAAAGGTTCGGACTCACCTGTGGAGGGTTCTCAGAGTCTTCTGCCGGATATTTGAGCAAACGTAAAACTCTGGAGACCTGCGAGAACAAGAGGAAGTTCTGGTTAGGATCAGGTGGTCCAACGAGCGTTCTTGGCTGAAAACAGGAAACGAGAAACGTTTTAAAAATCGTGTCTTGTTGCTGGAACACGACACGCGTGTCCGGTCTTTGTGTTTGTTTAAATGGAAAAGATTTCGTCCTCGTTATTCGTTATTCAGGTTTACACCATCAGAGCCCGGATCAACTCATTCTGTGGTTCTGTTGTTTCTCTGCTCTTCAGCAGCTCTTCAGGTTCTGAAGAGGCCCGTCAATGACCCATTCATCCACAGTGGGTGGGTCAGGATGGGGGGGTCCTCGAGCACCGACTGATGAGTTTTAGTCTTTAAAAAGACAAAGCTTTATTTTTCTGTAAATCTACAGGATGTGGTTGCTCCGGGATCAAGCAGTGAAAATAAAAACAACCGTGTTAATCCGTCATAATCCCTGAGTTTATCTTAGCTTTGTTCTTCGTCCTCTGTGATCCCATTACTGGTTTTGTGTTAAAGTTCTGCACCTTGTCCCGGTGTCCGGTTCTGATATTTTCATTGTTTTACAGGATCAGTCCAGTTTCTGGACTCATAGAATCCGTTCATTTCGTTGCTCCCACGTCAGCTGATTGTTTTCAAACTTGAGATGTTTTAACTGAAGTCCTCGTCTGGTTCCTGGTCCAGAACCTCTGGCACCGTGGTACTTTCAAGTCAAATGAAACTGTCGTCTGTTCAGTTTCTGATTTATCAGCAGCTGCCACTGAGTTGTTGATGAAAATTGTTTTCAGAATTTTTTTTTTTTTCCGCCAGACTTGTCCAGACTTTCATGAACACATGGGACCATCAGAACCTTCTGACTGACAGTTTGAGCCTCACTTTCTACTCTGCATTTCTGTCTGCATGTACAAAACGTCTTCAGAAGAAGTTGCAGTATTTGTTTGGTCAGATTCTTTTGAGGTACGTTTTTTTTTTTGTAAAACTTGCAGAAGGGGAACAAAGTAAGCCCCCCCCCCCCCCCCACCCCCAGCAGAATCTTCAGGCAGGTCCAAACACGACCAAGAACAAAAGAAACAGTTCTGTGAAGAGCGGGTAACATCACAGGTGTTTCCAGGAGTTCAAAACTCACCCGGGACTTTTAAGAACCAACGTGTTCAGTGCGGAGCCGACCTGCAGAACCTCAGAACCGTTCTGAAGGAGGGCCGCCTCTAATCTAATCTCTAATCTAATCTCTAAATAATCACACGACTTCTCAACACACGAGGAAAACGTCTGGCCCAGTCGCAGCGTCGAGACTTTTCTAAGAAATCAGGCGACTCTTTTTCCACGGATGATGCAATCACAGGCTGACGGTTTGTTAGGAAACATTGAAAAGGTCAAACACTTTGATGGCCCCGCCCATCATTTCATCCTGTTTTATTAGTTCATACAACTTCACACACGACTGTCACTTGAAAAATGTGCTCATCATCCGTGTAAATAAAAATATTTAAACGTACAAATATACATCTTCGTGGGGACTTCAGCTTTAGAACAAATCTCAGCTGTTCTACAGCTGAAGTGGGCAATTCAACAAAGTGGAAATATTAACAGTTAACCAGGACTAAAGGAAGTCGATATAGAAAACTGAATAAGTTTCCTTCAAGACTTCATTTGCATAAAATCAATCAAAGTTCATATTGATTGTTTTTTTAAACATAGTCAGCATCATGAAGCTCGTTGGAAGAACAACCAGACAAATACTGAACGTCCCAGTGTAAACACTACAAATGACATCTAAACCAATTTCAACTCTTCTGTTTCAGAACTGGTTTCAACTCTTCAGACTGATCTAAACTGGTTTTCAACCCTTCAGACTGTATCTAAACTGGTTTTCAACTCTTCAGACTGATCTAAACTGGTTTTCAACCCTTCAGACTGTATCTAAACTGGTTTTCAACCCTTCAGACTGTATCTAAACTGGTTTCCAACTCTTCAGACTGTATCTAAACTGGTTTTCAACTCTTCAGACTGTATCTAAACTGGTTTTCAACTCTTCAGACTGTATCTAAACTGGTTTTCAACTCTTCAGACTTGTATCTAAACTGGTTTTCAACTCTTCAGACTGTATCTAAACTGGTTTTCAACTCTTCTGACTTGTATCTAAATTGGTTTTCAACTCTTCAGACTGTATTTAAACTGGTTTTCAACTCTTCAGACTGTATCTAAACAGGTTTTCAACTCTTCAGACTGTATCTAAACTGGTTTTCAACTCTTCAGACTATCTAAACTGGTTTAAAATCTTCAGACTATCTAAACTGGTTTAGACTCTTCATACAGTGTCTGAACTGGTTTAAACCCTACTTGAAGAGTCTATACTGGTTTAAACTCTTCGGACTGGACCTGAACTGGTTTAAACATTTCTCACAGTGTATGAACTGGTGTAAACTTTTCTCACAGTGTCTGAACTGGTTTAAACTCTTCAGACTGGACCTGAACTGGTTTAAACTCTTCAGACTGGACCTGAACTGGTTTAAACTCTTTGGACTGGACCTGAACTGGTTTAAACTCTTCAGACTGGACCTGAACTGGTTTAAACTCTTCGCACAGTGTCTGAACTGGTTTAAACTCTTCACACAGTGTCGGACTGGACCTGAACTGGTTTAAACTCTTTGGACTGGACCTGAACTGGTTTAAACTCTTCAGACTGGACCTAATCTGGTTTAAACTCTTTGTACAGTGTCTGAACTGGTAACTCTCTTCCTACAGTGTCTGAACTGGTTTAAACTCTTCACACAGTGTCTGAACTGGTTTAAACTCTTCACACAGTGTCAGAACTGGTTTAAACTCTTTGGACTGGACCTGAACTGGTTTAAACTCTTCAGACTGGACTTAAACTGGTTTAAACTCTTCGTACAGTGTCTGAACTGGTTTAAATTCTTCCTACAGTGTCTGAACTGGTTTAAACTATTCACACAGTGTCTGAACTGGTTTAAACTCTTCATACAGTGTCTGAACTGGTTTAAACTCTTCACACAGTGTCTGAACTGGTTTAAACTCTTCGGACTGGACCTGAACTGGTTGCTGGCCTGATGTGGTGACTCATGGCGCATTTCTCTTGTTGCTCAATAACATGATCCGAACAGTGAACGTCACTTTCTCGAGTCCAGACGCTCCTCCAGAACCCAGCTGGTCAGCTGATCAGAACCGAGCCGTTAGAAGAAACATGAACTAACATTTTGCTTTGTTCTGTGTAAAAATCACAGACTGCAGACACAGACAGCGGCCCGACAAACACAAACCCCTCCTGCTGATCAGAGTGGAAACTCTTTACTAGGCTGTTAGTGTTACTGTTAGCTCGAGAAGCCGGACTTTTCTTTTTTGGCTCTAGAACAAACAGACATCCTGTGAATCCGCTTTAACTAACATCCAAAGTAACTTTTTACTGAAAAGCTTAGATTTAACGCGTCTTCCGGCCGTAACAAGGTTTTCCGGCTCCGGACTATCGAGCCTCGTATCGACAGGGTTAGCTTCACGTTAGCTGATTCACCTGAACATGGGAGACCACCAGGCTCTTGTTCCCCTCTCCGTGGTATTTCCAGTCGTTTTCATCCATTTTGTCCAGTTCCATCACACACACGACAAAAGTCTCCGTCAGACACCGGAAGGAGACACACGACGGAACCGGGGCAGGACTGGACCGGTCAGACGATCCTGCTCTGCTGGCTACTAGCCGTAACTTACCACAACAGCGACCCGGTGTCGTGCGCAACTTAGTTACCCTTACAGATCCGTCTCTTAGCTCCGCCTCTCCAACGTTGGGAGGCATGAAAATATGAATCTAGTTTGGAAAAAAATAAATTGTGCTTAGTATAAATTATATTAGAGGCATTTTATATGGGAGTACAAGATCCAGGACACATTTAAGCTCAAGGCGACTTGTCTCTGACGTAACTAACCGCAACGAGCGACTCCTCAAGACAGTATGCTTCTCGCGACACAACACCAGCTCTACGTAAGAGACTGACAGCAGGAGGAGGGCGCCCCCTGCAGGTGAGGATGTCCTTTTTCTTTTTAACTTTCTTCCTCTGACTTTTTGAGTACCGTAGGTTTTGTCTGGCATTAGATTTTGATATCTCTTAGTGCTGTAACACTTTTCAGAAACTCTGCTATTACTGATCCTGCTGACGGATTCTTCTGTGCCCTCTGCTGGACAGATTTGTTAATTTTCCAACATCACAACATACATGCTGGTGAAGATTCTCAGTCATCCAGGACATGATAAAATCAAAAAAGGTTCAATACAGAATCAACTGGACT
>JARVGV010001459.1:36589660-36600441 GCA_031762435.1 Hypsolebias longignatus | reverse complement strand
GGTCTGATCAGTTGGCTCGTCGTGTCACACAGAGGTCTGATCAGTTGGCTCGTCATGTCACACAGAGGTCTGATCAGTTGGCTCGTCGTGTCACACAGAGGTCTGATCAGTTGGCTCGTCATGTCACACAGAGGTCTGATCAGCTGTCTCGTCGTGTCACACAGAGGTCTGATCAGTTGGCTCGTCGTGTCACACAGAGGTCTGATCAGCTGACTCGTCGTGTCACACAGAGGTCTGATCAGTTGGCTCGTCGTGTCACACAGAGGTCTGATCAGCTGGCTCGTCATGTCACACAGAGGTCTGATCAGTTGGCTCGTCATGTCACACAGAGGTCTGATCAGTTGGCTCGTCATGTCACACAGAGGTCTGATCAGCTGGCTCGTCATGTCACACAGAGGTCTGTCTCTGGTGTTTGGACCAGGTCAGTTCATCGGGTCACCAGCAGAGGTGATGGCAGACGGTGCTCTTCCTGCTCAGATCAGCTGAGATGTTCATGTTCCTTTTGTAACTCTAACTTGAAACTCATCCTAACATGAAGACCCCCCCCACACACACACACACACCCACATCATATCAGTTAAACAGGCTTTAAATCTGCATCCTGGACCCTCACAGAACCGGAAGCCCCCACAGAGGAGTCAAGGCAGAGCTGAGATTAGCCCAGACTCATTCGGACCGTGACGTGCTCATCAGAGGAACATGGAGCTGCTACTCACATCCCTCGCTGCTGATGAAGGCTCCCTGCGGAGACTCTGGGATCCCCTTCCACACCCCGATGGGTTTGGGGTACCCTGGATCCGCAGCTCGCTTCTCCTCATTGTAGCGCCAGTACCGGTTCCCCTTGAAGAAGTACGTTTTCCCGACACCATCCCAACGAAGCGCAGCGTCAACACCATCTTTGGGGAAGAAGCTGCCCAGCTCCACCAAACTCTGTGGGTAACCCGGCTCGGCCGTGACTTCCCTAAACACCCAGAACTTGTCCCCTAAAACCAGAGAAGCAAGTCGAGAGTTTTTTACAGAAATAAATCACAACGTGCTTCACAGTAAAACACATGAAATAATTTAAATACAGAGGCAGCAAGAAATAAAATAAATGATGGAAAAGAACTAAACAAATTAAACACAAAGACTTTTTATCAGAGTCCAATCAACATGGAAATAGAGATTCAGTCCACAGTCGAGGTGCGGCAGGTGACCACACAGGTTCTGGTTAGAGGACCTGGAGCTTGAAACTGAAACCAGTAGCTTTTTTGTTTACAGTGATCTAAAGGACGTCTGCAGAAGACACTGAAGGTTTAAAGTTCAGACCCTAAAGACAAGGTCCTGATCCTGTCCTCGGTTCTTTAGTTTCCTTCCTCTCCTCTTTTAAGGGATCAACATCTTTTCAAACAACGCTGCATCCACACGTTCCTCACTCATTGACCCACCTTCGGCCAGTCCAGGAACCTGTCGGCTCCAGGACCCATCAGACGTGTTTGTTCGAGTCAAAGTTTACATCAATCTGTGGTTTTCTGTTTTACCTTTAAAGAAGACGAGTTTCCCATCAGACCTCTGGTAGGCGGCGTCAATGCGAGGAGGCAGACCTCTCCAGAACTGATCGATCTGCATGGGGTAACCCTCCTGGACCTTGTTGTTCCTCAGACGCCAAAACCAGCGGTCCTGGAACACAACGTGTCGACAATCAGACTGCCTGTAGAACCAAAGTAAACCTGCAGACTGGGCCAGACCTCCAGCAGGAAAACTACACCAGAGAGAGAGACAGGAGACAGATGGAGACAGATGAAGACAGAAGGAGACAGCTCAGAAGAAGACAGAAGGAGATAGATGGAGAAAGAAGGAGAGAGGACACAGAAGGCCCCAGATGGAGACAGCTGAACAAATTTGTGACCTTTTCTCAAATTCGTTTCAAAGGTCAGAAACATCAGAACAGATTTTTCTTCTTCTCTGGAGCTCAGACTGAAACCGTGAATGAACAATCTCTGTTTTTCTTCTCATAGAGAGAAAATACTTTTTCATGCATATTGGCACCAGCTGATGTCTCCCTCCTCCAGTTTCTTGTTTCGATCCGGTTCTTTAAGTCCACTGTAGCTGTGAGGAACAAACAGAGCAGCATCCTCTCACCTTGAAAACGAACATCTCCCCCCTGAAGAAGGCCACAGTGTTGAAGTTTCCGTCGCAGATGCTTGGTTTGCCGTTTCCGGGCAGAGCGGGTCTGTCTCCAGGTGGACGCGCCGGGTGGGAGTGCCGGTTGTATTTGCGCTCCGATGTTGAGTGGGTTCGCCAAGAAGGCATGGTGGGTAATGGTCGTGTGGGTTCCAGCATGACTGTGGGGATTCCTGGTGGGGGGACAGGACGTGGACATGAGTTAATTCACTGATGAAGATGCAGAGACATCAATGGGGTCGTGACCTTTTGGTCATTTTTCAATTATGCCTTACATTTCTATGTTAACAGATTTTAGTGTCAAGATGATTTGTGCATTAGAATCAGAATCAGGGAGACAAAAATCCTGATGACTCTCAGGAGGGAGGGGAGGGAGACAAAGACCTTTATGACCCTCAGGAGGAAAGGGAGGGGGACAAAGACCTTTATGACCCTCAAGAGGGAAAGGAGGGAGACAAAGACCCTAATGACCCTCAGGAGGGAGCAAAAGGGGGCAAAGACCCTAATGACCCTCCGGAGGGAGGGGAGGAGACTAATCTGCATGTAACTTTCTTGAACATATGAAGCTTCTCCTACAATTAAAAAACCTGGAACTCCAGCTCTGCAGTTTTAAATTTAGAAATAAAACATCTTAAACTAAAGAATATGTATTTTTATTTTGGAGATTTGCCATGGCCTGGGTGACTGTGCCACATCTTTTTCTCACTATAAAAGAGACAGAACAGAATAAAATTTTAAGTGATTTGCATGATGAGTACAAGGCGTCAAACAAATACAAGCTTTCCTTTCAAAATAAAACTCAGCAGTGTTCAATATTGTTGTTTCATCTTCTTATAATAAAATCAGTCGCCTGGTGATCGGCATCATGATTAAATGTTTCCAACCACCGTCTCCAGAGACAGAGTACTTCTACGGTTGTATTTTTGTCTACGTCTCTTTGACGTCAGCAGCTTCAGGGTGAAGATAAACCGTCTTTAAAGGTGGTCGGTGATGTTTTCAGGTCGCGGAGCTTCAGAGCTGCAGACATCATGAAGTCCTAACAGGCTCGGCTGGTTCCCCAGACGGAACACCGAGGACACGGTTGACCTCACGCTTTGCCAGATTCAAATGTCATCCGTGCATCATGACCTTTAATGTGAAGGCGGCTCTTTGCTCTGACGGACACGTTGATGTCGAGCAGAGAAGGAAGAGCTCAGGACGACGAGGATGGAAGTATTCCTGAACAGCAGCTTATCTCTGACCCAGCAGACCGTTCTGCTTCTCCTCTTTGTGTCGTGGCATCACAAAGAAACGTTACACAACGCGTCTTCAGAAGCAGCATCGTCGTTTCTCTGAGCTCAGACAGAAAGGCTGACAGGAAACGTGTCTCTTTGTTCAGATGATTGAAACATGAAAGGCCGTTCCTCTTCTCTGAAACAGAACAAAGTGTCTCTGGTGCAAAAAAAAAAAAAAAAAGTTTTAATTCTCCGCTCTGCAGGCAGAAACTGCTCCTGAATGTTCTGCAGGAACCAGCGGAGCTCCAGGATGAATCTTTTATATTCGAGCTGCTGCTTTTCGTTTTGCTCGATTTTGCTTTTAGGTTCTGAGTGAAGTCTCGTGTTTGAGCCGAGTTCA
This sequence comes from Hypsolebias longignatus, assembly GCA_031762435.1. Lineage (NCBI taxonomy): Eukaryota > Metazoa > Chordata > Actinopteri > Cyprinodontiformes > Rivulidae > Hypsolebias > Hypsolebias longignatus. The sequence continues at coordinate 36,596,664 of JARVGV010001459.1, read as the reverse complement.
AATCGTGTGCCAAACTTAGGATTTCTGTTTACATCATTCAGATTTTATTTTGAGCTTTCAGTCTGTGTAAAACTCCTGATCCAGCCCATGTTTGTCTGTTAGCAAAATATTTCATGAACCACTGAATGGACTTTAACCATTATTGAACCTACAGCTAAAAGTGTTTTTTGATGTGGAGTCCATTGATTCAAGATGGCCACCAGCGAATGACCTCAGCTAACTCAAGCATGGCTCCTACTGGGCCTGAGTTGCAGACACTGAGCTAAAGCTTGGCCTGGTAGTAGCTGAGAGTCATCCCCAAAACTCTGAGCTGAGTGAGTTTGTGCAACACATTATTTTCAGAGTTTGATTCAAACAACTAAAACTCTTTTACTTTGCATCATGAGATGATCTCAGGTCTGGCTCCTGCAGCTGGAGGTGATAAAAACAGGACTGCCGCGCCTATCTGGCAACCCAATTTCAAATCACTGTCCGTTAAAAAGACAAATGAGAAACAGCAGCAGGAGGAGGCCCAGATCAACAAGGGGAGGTTCAACTGAGACCAGAAACCATCACGTCTGTTTCCTGACATTAAATTTTAAAAAACCTTAGGGAGATCCAGTCTTTGATGTCAAGACAAGAAGATGTTTAACTGAGGGACACCTTTCTTTTTCATTCATAAATATCTGAGCGTCATCAGCGTAGCAAAGAAAAAAGACCTAGTGCTTCCGGAGCCCAATGGGAGCAGGAACAGGGACAAAAGCAGGGGACCTAAAAAAGAATGGTTGTGTTAAAAAAATAATTTCAAAACCTCAAATATACGATAGCTTTGATCAAAGTGCAATCAGGTTCAAGCAACAGTACAATATTTGGTCATTTTTATCTGGCAACCCAGTGATTGAAAAGAGACAGATGAGCGTCCGGATTGTCTCGTCCTCACCGTAGATCTTCTGGATGCCCTGCAGGTCGTCCAGAGGCAGCTTGAAGTTATGTGTGTCCATGTACTGGTAGAACGGCGCCATGATGGCGCTGGGGTCGTTGGAGTGCTCCAAACCCAGCGCGTGGCCCAACTCGTGGACCGCCACCAGGAACAAATCGTTTCCTGCGCAGACAGAACGGACGAGGAACCATGGATCAAGCAAAGAGTTCTTTGTGCTGCTGACAGAACTCAGCTGCTCTACGATCGTCTGCAAACAAGTCAGGGGGAAATGTCAGCGTCTAACCTGACACTGGACAGAGGAACAGCTGATGAGAGGTAAAACAAACAAACAACAAATAAACAAAATAAACAAAATAAGAGACAGATACTGTCTCAAAGGCTGTCCATCCAGCTTTCATCCATACATCCAACATCATCCATCCATCCATCATCCATCCATCATCATCCATTCATCTATCATACATCCTTCCATACATCCATCATCTATCATTCTATCATCCATCATTCATCCATCATCATCCATTCATCTATCATACATCCTTCCATACATCCATCATCATCATCCATCCATCTATCCATCTACCCATCATCCATCCATCCATCTCCACCTTTCATTCTAGAGTTTGTAACATTAATCTGTATCTATGGAAACAGCTTCCAGCTGTTGGTGAAATGTGTGTGTGTGTGTGTGCGCGCGTGCGTGCGTGCGTGCGTGCGTGTGTGTGTGTGTGTGTGTGTAGCGTTCATTCAGCTGCAGTTTGGTGCCTCTTTAGTTTCACTGAACATTCAGGGAGCTTCTGTTTTGTGAACAAATAGATAAATGTTTGGGGTAATTATTATTTTTAAATAAATAATTATAAAATATTTTACAATTTAACCCCCTCCCAACAGGTTAATGATGAAAAAGGACCATTTTATCCAGATGTGTGAAATAAATCCACTTCCTGTTGGACGTCTTGGTGAGGAACTTTAATCAGACGATGATGAAGGAGAATAAATTTTACTGAATGTCTCGTGTTCACGTGGGATTAGTTAATCTGCTGTGGAGCTGCTGTCAGATACTTAATGATCCTTAAGAGTCTAAATGAACACGTTCGGCTGCTTCTGTAATGGTTTGACTCTTCCTGAACTTCATTAGAGAACAGAGTGATCTTCTGTTAGATGATCAGCCTGGGCGTCCAGTGGCTGGTTCAGTTTCAGTTTGTCTCTCTGAAGTGGACCACGCTGAGGTCGCTGCGTTCAGGTTTTCATCTGTCGGTCTTAATCCAGAAGAAAAAACATCTGATCTCATAAAACATTTATCAATTCATTTATAAAGTTTATAAGTTAAGTTTGTTGCAGTTTTGTCCTGCAGGTGACATCAGGTTAATGAGACGCTGTCTTCTGACTGATGGGACAACACGAGGTTTGTCCTCACACCGTCCTTCTGGAGCTGACACCAGGAATTAGCTTTCACCCAATCTGAGAAGTTTCTACCTCATATCTCTGCTCTAATCTTTCAACTAAGCCGCGCGCACGTGCATGTGTTGTGTGTGTGTGTGTGTGAATAGAACAAGGACTCCTTCAAGGAAAGCTTGTCGCCCGCCAGCGTTCTCGTCACCATTTTAAACAGACGTCACATGATCTGTCAGCGCTCACTGTGCATGTTGGAGACGACTCTCAGCTACTTCCTCACAAAATGTTAGTTCAACATCTGTAAACTAGATGAGCTAAGGCTGATTAGCTGCAGCGGCCATCGAGATGGTTCAACTGCTTCGTTAAAGGGTTTACCAGAACCAGATCAGAACCAGACCAGAACCAGCGCAGACCCCGCTCACCGTCGTGGTTGGCGTTCCCGAGCGTCCACGGCTCGTCCAGGTCAAAGTGAGTGTCTCCTCCGATGCCAGAGCCCGGGAAGTAGGCGTGGGCCAGGAAGCCGCCCTCGCCATCGAACGGGGAGCTGTCGCCATGGAAACCAGAGGCAAAGTAGATCATGATGTCCGCCTCCTTCCCCTCGTTCCTTATTTCTGAGTACGGCACCTCCTGAGGGACACGAGACGGGTCAGAACTCGGACGTGTTGCAGATCAGCAGGAAACCACAGCTCTGTCCCTGCACGGCTGCGGATAATTACTGGATTTATGCTTTGATGTTTTGTTTGTTTGTTTGTTTGTTTATATTTTGTGCAATGTGCGTGATTGTTGAGGAACCTGCAGAGATCCACTCTGACCTGGAAGGAGAGCGGCGTGACGACCTGCCAAACGTTGAAGGCCTGTCGGATCGCCCTGTGGGTGTCCTTCTCTCCAACCTTAGGGGTGTAGTTAGATATGCTGTGGCAACAAACAAACAAACAAACAAACAAACAGTTAGCTGTCCGTTTGTTTGGACATGCACAGAGTTTAAGCATCATAAATACAAAGGTTCCCGTCTCTTTGCCCGGAGCGGTCGCCCTCAGAGAGCGTTACAGCCGTGACTCTCAGCTACTACCACACCGAGCTTTAGCTCCACGCCCGTTGACTCGTTAGCTGTGGCAGCCATCTTGAATCCAGTTGACACCAAACGTAACCAGTTGTTTAATTTCCAAGCGTTTTATTCCAATCGGTTCACTGCTTCATGAGATATTTTGCTAACACACACACAGGTTAAACAAAACAAACAGTTCAAAGTTATGTCCATGTCTTGAACTCAAAGTTCTTGTCGCAGCAGAACGAGGCAGAAAGGTGTTACCAGAACCGGCGCGGGTCAGGAGTCGTGTGGTCCAGCTTCATCCATCTGTCGCCGTGGAAACATTTTCACACGGTTCCCGGTTTGAAACCTTTAGTGTCCCGAGCCAAGGAAGACAAAGGAGCAAAAACATCTGCTCCTCAGGTTCAGGAAATAAATCATGGAAGTAAAAAGCAACATCTGACCAGAACCGTCTGCAGAGGTTCTAATGGACCTCAGCTGGCTCACAAAACAAACCGGGCTGGAGCCGTCCTGTTTAAATGAGACGCCAACGATGAGCAGGAGCTAATTTTAGCTTGTTGAATATTTCAGCTGCAGGATGAGAAAAATAAAAACAGCAGCCGAATCCTTCATCATCATCAGCAGGAGGAGGAGGAGGAGGAGGAGGAGGAGGGCTGCAGCAGACACCGGCGGTGTCTTTACGCCCACAAACATCTGTCTCTGCAGCTGGACGTCCACAGACAGACAGCTGGAACCTCCAGGATGAACACAACATGTGTGCCTGCTGAACATAGAACATATAACCCCAGTAACTCATTTACATTATCACCCAGAGCAAGTCGCCGCCCACAGGTTCGACCTCCTGAGGAAAACGTTTATTTGAGTCTAAAAGTTTCAGACTCGCTCCAGAACTCCATCAAAACGTGTGACAACTGTTTTCAGGAAGGATAAAAACTCAGGTTTTACTCACAGTTCCATTCAAATCTGTCCAGAGCCTCAGGAGATATTTTGCTAACAAACATATTTGACAGCAGCAGGTGATACTTGTTCACCTGTTTCCTTTCAGGTGAAGTTTCACATCAAAAACCTGGAGATTTCACCATCACCCTCCATCTTAACCAAAACAACTTCACGTTAGCCAGTTTGACAGACGTGACCTCTGGTGGTAGTAGCTGAGAGTCATTCCCACCACACACTCTGACGGCTACACACAATCTTTGTGTTAAACTGTAAAGTCAAGGTGGCGGGCGATATGCAGTCCTTCTGGGCTCAGTATTTTCAGGCCACAACATGTTGGTGATGCATTCACAGGTTCTGCTGCAGCCTGAGAGGTCCAGAAGGTTCTCCTCCAGAGGAACCATCACTTACAAGACCAGACTGAACAAACACACACACACACACACACACACACACACACACACACACACACACACACGTTTGCTAAGGAGCACTCAGGCCTGATGCATTCAATGTCCTGTGGGAAATCTCTAATCTGCATTAGTGCTACATTACAGAACCGAGCTGAGAGTTTTATTGTCTGCATGACGGAGACAAGGAGGGCGGGGCTAATGCACCAGATGCATTCAGGTGCCCTGGGACACTGCTAATTTCCATCAGACTAAATTCAGGCGAGGAGGAGGAGGAGGAAGATGGAGGCAGGGTGGAGTACCTGTAGGAGATCTTTTTGTCCCTCCACTTCTGCCCCGTCAGGGTGTAGCGTTTGTTCCTCAGCCGGCGGCTGGTGTGAGGCTGATCCGGGACGCCACAGCGGGGTCTCCTCATCCACCTAAACACAACACATGCCAAAAATCCAGAAAAAAAAAAAAAGACTGGAGCTTGAATGCACCACCACACAGGTTTCTAGGTTTATTTATCATTAAAATAAACAAAAACAACAGAATCTTTATTCCAGGTGCTTTTTACACATTTATCACAATAAGAAAATACAAACGGATTTAAAGTGAAGGATTTTATTTTCCAAACTGAAGTTTTGTAAATTTATTTTTGATAAAATTCTGTTGTTAACCAGTCGGGTTTAGAGTTAGAAAAGATGCTTGGATCATAAGGAACACGATGTCCTTCACCACAACAGACTGGAGCAATACCCTCATTACAACAGATGAAGCCCCGATCTGTTGGTCCATCACCTTCTCCATCAGGACCAAGATTGTTTTTGTTTATTGTTTAAAAAAAAAAAAAAAAAAGCCGGCGACTCACTCTATCGTCTTCTCGTCCAGGATCCCCGTCACGGGAATCCCGTAGAAGCGCTGCATGGCGACGACGGCCAACTGCATGGCCTTCTCCTGTCGCAGGTCTGACGTTTGGACGTCCTGAGGCAGCAGGTAGCCGTAGTTCTTCAGCCACGTCTGCAAAGAGAAGCATGGTGACAAACGAAGGAAAGATCAGCTTCCTGCTCCTTTGAGCTTCAGGGTTTCAAACCGACAACAGATCCCTTCAGAGCAACCAGTCGATCCAGAGCTTCATGTAGAGAAACACTAATATCAGGTTTCTGAGGCTTGTGGTACCAGAACCAGACTGAGGACCAGTCTGGAGTCTGGACTGAGATTCAAGCTTCTTTTTAAGGTTACCATCCATCCATCCATCCCACGATCCATCCATCCATCCATCCATCCATCCATCCATCCATCCATCAGTGGGACGTGCCCAGAAAACCTCTAAAGGGAGGCATCCTCTAATCAGATGCCTGAACCACCTCATGTGACTCCTTTCAGTGCGGAGGAGCAGCGGCTCTACTCTGAACTCCCTGTGGATGATGGAGCTCCTCGCCCCCTCTGAGGCTGAGCCCTGCCATCCTGCAAAGGAATCTCATTTCGGTCGCTTGTATCTGGGATCTCTTCTTTCGGTCATGATCCAAACCTCATGAGGGTCAGAACGTAGACAGACCAAGTAAATTCAGAGCTTTGCCGTTTGACTCAGCTCGTTCATCATGACTGATGCCGTCTTTACTGAGGACGAAGTCCTTATCCATTGATCCGTATCCTGCTCCATCCTACCATCACTCATGAACAAGATGCCCAGATACTTGAACTCATCCACACGAGTCTCCTCCCCACCACCGGAGTGTCTCGGCTGAGAACCGTGGCCTCAGACTTTGAGGAACTGACTCTCGTCCCAGCTGCTCCCCACTCGGCTGTGAACTGCCTCAGTGCACGCTGAAGGTCTTAACCTGAAGACACCAACAGAACCACATCACCTTCATAAAGCAGACATGACACTCTGAGGTTCCCAAATCAGACCCCCTCCTCTCCCCGACTGTGCCTCGAGATCCTGTCCATGTAAACCACAAACAGGATCAGAGACGAGGGACAGCCCTGGTGTCCAATCAGCACTGAGAATGAGCTCCACCACACTTCTCCTCATGAATCTGAGGTTCAGCAATCGGTCAGAGCTTCTCTTCCAACATCCTGGACTAAACCTTCCCGGGTATGATCCCCTGATAGTTGGAACACACTCTCTGGACCCCCTTTTTAAAACTGGTAACCACCGCCCCAGGCTCCCACTCCACAGGCGTTGTCTTCTATGAGACACTGAAGAGACGTGTCAACCATGACAGCCCCACAACATCTAGAGCAGGGGCGTCAAAGTCAAATACACCGAGGGCCAAAAAAACAAATTTGCTACAAGCCAAGGGCCGGACTGGTT
>JARVGV010001459.1:36430392-36444333 GCA_031762435.1 Hypsolebias longignatus | reverse complement strand
TATATACAATGACATTTCATATACTATATATAAAAACAATGACCTTTTATGTTGCTGAGTTATTTTGATGGAATGGCCGATGTCTGATATTTAACTTTATCGCCAATATTGGCCGATACATATACCACACCAATAATATTGTGCATCTCTTCACAATGCAGTTACACAAGTTACATTCTAAATGTAAATGTGCATGTAAATTGCACAACATTAAAAGTGCTTTTAAGCTAAAATGATCCAATAAATTATCAATAAGAAACTACAAGTGAAAATTCATGTCTTGAGAAGCTGGAAGTTTATTCACCAGTGAGAAATACCACTTAACTTTCAAAGACATCTCAAAGTAATAACATTAGAATATTTTAATGCCAGATATTATGTGTAAAATTATTGCATGTATTGTTTGACAATACTTTCTGAACTCAGTATGTATAGATATTCTGAACGTTTTGTGACTGTTTTTTAAGTTAATCTTTGTTAGAGGAGTTGTGCTGTTTACTGGTGCTGGTAGAGAATATTGGGCTTTTTAAGCTTTAAACTCTAACAGTAAGATATTTGTCTCTTTTTTTAATTCTAAATACAGGTTTTTTTTTAAATTTCTCACAAGCATGCATCAAGAAACCCACGCTGCCACTTCAGCAAGAACATGTGGTAAAAATGATACCACATGAGTGAACAAATGAGACGAAGCAGCAAACGAAGTATAATATAATGAAAGATTTAGTCACTTTACAGATGTGCAAACCTCTTTAGAAAGCCACTAAAAGTTGCATGACGAACACTGGTTGGACCAAATTAACTTTATTATAAATTATAAAATGATATCAAAGGCTGTAATTACACAACCTTAAAACATATCCAACAAAGACAAAATCAGCTTATTTAAAAACATGTGTGCTAGTTATGACGATAAAGGCAATCTGCACTTTTGATTTAAAATAATTATTTCCATGTTGAAGAAACATTTGTCAGCTCCAATAGTTCAGCTGAGAATTCAAAAAGGTTTGTATTTTTTCTATTTACTGACTTTGCACTGCCTGAATAAGAGCTTTAGACACTTTTTAGATATCTTCTGTAAACTTGGATGCACTAGACTGTGAGATCACGATTACCATCATCATGCATACTGTTTTGTTTATTTATGGAGTCTGTGAGGACGTTCTCCAAACATGTTGCGTGTCACACAGTTGAAACAATTGGGAGTAAAGCGGGTGGTGGCGTGCAAAGATTCAGATCAGACATTTTCAATAGTGATGGCATGAAAAACTCCAGTGATCCTCACCCCCAGCATCTTGTAGAGGTAGTGGTACTGCAGCCCTGTGGAGTACAGCAGGTAGGTGCCCAGGAACAGCCAGCTGTTGGCCCCCAGCCACAGCATCTGCAAAAACAGTCCCAACAGCAGCCACATCTTCACTATCACAGAAAACATGTCAAAGCTGAACTTCACATCTGATTCTACAAGTGGATAAACCAGCTGTAAAAGGCAGCAGGGGTCTAAAACGTGTTATGAGCCCGAGTCTTTTTTTTTCCCTCAAGTTAGATGGAAAACGTTGCAAACATCCATTAAAAAAAGTAAAGCATTAGCAGATAATGTATTAACAGGTTAGGAGCTAAAAAAGTAGAGTTTTAAAGTTTGTGACAAAGTGTTTCCCCCCACCAGGACCAAGTGCTTCCCTCCCTCGTTGACGACCCAGCTCCGCAGCGACACAGCCATGGTGCGTTCAGGGACCCTGCTGCTGCTGTACAACGTCTGTACAGAAGTCTCGGTCCGGCCGAGGAAATGAAGGCTGTCCGGCCGGTGTCTGCTTGGCTCCGTCCTCCCGGCACTCCTCCTCTCTGCTCCGAGCAGGTTTGGACTTTTCATCCCCCTCCCTCCAGCTCCGCAACAACTACCGAAAAGCTCAGCTAACCCATCTTTACGTGACTACTTCCGGTTTAACCGTCTGTATAGTGGGCGCGTGAGTGTTTAAAGAAGAGGCGACAACAAAATTGAAAGTTAACTCATTTCTCTTCAGTGAACTATGCAGAGAACAATGAGCTTCACTGAGCCGCACCGCTTGTTTCTGCCGCTAGAGGGAGCCAGAGACCCTCGTCTACGTAAATAATAGCGATCCATTTGTGATATTTCAACAAATCATAAATCAAAATACAGTATTCAGCTCTTTCAAGACAGCTATGACTTTTGGCATTGGTGCAACTTCAGCTTTTTGAAACATTTAGCCTTTTCGGCCATTTTTCTCATAGAAAATGAATTGAGCTCATTTTACATCTTTCAAATACGTACTTAGGTCTACAATCTTTTACTGCTCCTTTCACCTTTTTTTCTGGTTCAGCTTCTTTCAGCTTCCTGGTGTGAATATAAACTTTTTTTGTAGCAATTTTCGGCTAATTTCAGCTGTTTTTTTTTTTTTTTTTTTCCATTCAACATTTATTTATACAGGTTAATCCCCATTGAGCCTCACAGACTCATTTACAAGAGAGACTTGATTTTAACTAAGAGTGATGACAACAGTAGACAACAAAGACAACAATAGACAATCATAATAAAAGGATGTATACAAATTGAGAGTAAGTTACAATAAAATTATATTTTAAAAATGTAACAAAAAAACAGCTAGATTATAAGGTGGTGTAGAAAACTAAAAACAAGAATATGTCTGCGTTGGTTTTTCCCAGGAACTTACAGACGTTTGGAGCCACTTAGAGAGGTCAAGGTTGAGAGCTTCAGACCTTTTTGCAAGACATTCCAGGAAACAGGAGCGGATCGGAAAATAAACTTTTGCCTAGTTCAGTTCTCACTGAGGGGACACTGCATGTAATAATGTCCTGAGAGCACACGCTGTAGCTGCACTCATGCAGTGACATGTAGAAGAAGACCTGGCTGCACAATGGGTCAGTGGTTAGCACTTTTGCCTCACAGCAAGAAGGTCCTGGGTTCAATCCTCGGTTGGACCTTGGGTCTTTCTGTGTGGAGTTTGCCTGTTCTTCTCATGCATGCGTGGGTTTTCTCCAGGTACTCTGGTTTCCTCCCACAGATCAAAAACATGCATGTTATGCTGCCTTCAGGCCCAGGCCTCCCTTGCAAAAGAGATCTGTCATTTCAGTGGGATTTTCCTGGTTAAATAAAGGTTAATAAATAAATAAATGTATGAAAACAACAGGCCAAGAAGTGAGTTAAAAATTAAAATGTACCTGTGAGAGATTCTGCATGAAGTTAATGATGACCAGTTAACCAATGTATACAGGGTGCAATGGTAGGTAGTTCTGTACAGCCAGTTATGAACCTTAGTGCACCGTGATAGACAGCATCCAACATCTGCAGGTGCTTGTAGGAGCATTCATGTAGATAATGTCACCATAATCAATGGAGGGAAGGAAAGTCACAGATACAAGATGTTTCCTAACATTCAGATTCTGTAGTAAAATATTCAAATCCAGCACTGAGGTCCAACAGAACCAGTATAGACAGATTTGACAAACTCAAAAGACGTGACTTTAAATCTTCTTTGAAACATAGAAGCTTTTTGTTTCCATTTGTTTTTCGACAATATGCTTTAAATCACGCAACAATCAGCGTTTTAACACAAATCTAAGACGTGTGCTTCTGCTGGTCCACACTTTTCAAACCGGTTGCCTGGTTTGACTAAAATGAAGAAAAGTTTTGATTTTTGCTGGAGTTGTTGTGGCTACACGAGACATCCTGAAGGTTCTGGTGCAGGACGTCTCTTTTATTTTTTGGGAGTGTTTTTGGATAAATGTTGTTCAGGGTTGAGTTTTGAGGCAAACCTTTGGATTGTGTGCTCTGCTAGGTTGAAGACTTTTTTTTTTTTGCTCAGAAGTCTAAACAGCTGATTGATCATGTGTTCAGTCATCCAGACTTTATTTGCTGGGTCAAACTTACTGGAAATGTTATTATAGTCCATATAAACTGCTCTTACAGTCAGGTCTTTGTTTTAAAAGAGTATTTTTGGTTCTCCTGGGAAACCACGGCCGGTGCTGGTATTTATATTTACGCTGAATGGTAATTTGGGGTGGTGCACGGTGGAGAGCGGCGGTCTGGATGCCACCCACATGCAGCCGGCCCTCCTCCACCCGGTCGGCCCAGTTGCTCGGTACAGATGGTGTGATGGCAGGTTTCACAGCTGGCCTCACAGATGTGTGGTTTTCGTCTTCAGTTGTGTCAAATCCTGCAGGTTTCTGAGATAAATTTGTTTTTACAGTTTTATTCTTCAAAGTAACTTCACGCCGCCGCCTTTTTTTTCCTCCTGCGTGCTGGAATGTGACCTCTGGTGATCTTGACCGGCCCTCTGGGGGATTTTACACACTTGGAGGGATCTCAATAGGGCCCTGGGGCCCTTTCCATGGGGGGGAGGGCTCCTTGTTAGGCCGGCCTGGTGTGGATACACCTACAGCTTTCCCACCAAAACATTCATTTTTCTGTAAACGAGCTCCAGATCCAGGCGTCGCTCTCCTTTTCCCCAGCTCTCTCCTGTGAGGAGCTCTGACACCCCCAACACCCTGGCTCTGACCCACCCCCACCCCTCAGCGGCGGCCTTTTGATCTCCCGCTGAGGTTGCCATTGGTATGTGGGTTCCCATCTAATCAATACCAATGTTCTCTACCTGACAAAAGAACGTGCTCTGAATGCTTGAAAAGGGATTTTTGGAGCCGCAGGCACGATCGGAATGTTTTTATCTGCAGATTGGGTTCAGATCCGCCGCATTCCAGGAGACGGCTTCGCCTGGCTTTGACCGGCCCGGCCTCTTGTTTTCAGCTTGTTCAGGGGAGACCGGGTCCAACAGATACTGGTTCATACTCAACATCTGCATCTTCTCCTTTTCTGTGAACACAAGTTACAACAAGCCCTTCATGGCTCGGGATGACGGCGGGAAAACACCGGAACGTAAAACCTTTTTGTTTCTGGAAGAACTCTTTCTTCATCCGAGACTAAAATCACGATGGATTTGAAGGCGACTGTGACTCAGTCATGACCACACTTTCATCATAACGTGCTTTTAATGGTCAATAATTAAAAAATGTGCTGAAGGTGGTTAATCAGGGTTAAATAAATCTCCTCTGGGTCGGAGTTAATCCACCGAACCTCAGCTTGTTGAGTCCATTTTGTTTCAGCTTGTTTTGCATTTAACCCCCAAATCATTTGCAAGAGAATAAAGCAGTTTTTTTTTTTTTATTTTTTAGGAAGTGTTTTTGTCTCTGCTGCATGGCGGGGCGCTGTGAAAAGGAGGCAGCGTGATAAATAGTATGACCAGGATGTAATAATGGTTCCTGCTTTGCTGTCCGCTGGTCTATAAAATCCCTTTGGGCTGAGGAATGTTGGCTCGGAGAGAGGAGCTTTTTGTCCTTCCTGCTTGCGACTGAAAGCAGCTGAATCCGATCCCCTCCCCCCCCTTCACCCACTGCAAACTCTGGCAACGCCAACAGGAACTACTGGAGCGCAGTCGGGCCAGAAGTCGACCCGTAAAACCTCGTATCACTTTCACCGGACTGCTTTTTATACTGGAGCCGCTCTGGAATCAAACGGAACAGAACCCGGTATCAGACGGCTTCTCTGCAGAGGCACCAAGCTGTTGCAACTTTGTGACTGTTAGCAAAATATCTCCTGATCCACCAGGTAGATTTTACTGAGACTCCTAGAGTGTAATCATTGGACCTGATTTAAGATGGCCGCCACATCTAACAGACTTCAAGCACAGAAATGGCTGAAACTTTTAACTCGGGAGTGGTAGTAGCTGAGGGTCAAACATTTTAAAGAAAAGTAGGAAACGGTTAAGAACAAGACATTTGAACCAAGTTGCTTTTATAAGTTTTCATTAACTTTTTTGACGCTTTAAGGACAATAAATAAGATTCAGAGTCTGTAGTTTGCTGTCAAAGTTTGATTTTTAACAATTTTAACGCTGCTGTTTTATCATTTGTTTAATCCCAAACAGGGATTGTGATCTAAATATTTTTGGGGTGTCCCGATTCATCATTTTCCGTCCTTGGTGCCAGTCTGAGACATTTAAAGTCCAAAGAGGCTCAGTCCTCGTCCTGCGCGCTGAAGAAAATAGTTATTCAGAACTGGACACTTTTAGAAAGCAGGAAGTTTGTTTCTCCTGAAGCGTTTTTATTACCAAACAATCATTAAACTGTTCAGTCCAACATTCTGGTGACACTTTGGTTCTGCTTGAATTTAGCTTTTTAATCCCGTATAAAAAGCAGGAAGTTGGACTTATTTAGTCTCTGAAAGACAAGAAGACTCAGTCTTTTAAAGGCCCGGCAGCGGGCCGACCCGTCGTCCTGTTTGCTCTCAAACCCACCCGCAGAAATTCTGCTGGTTTAAAGTTTTCTCTCGGTGCCTGTGGTAGTTCGCTCCGACGTTCAGAGAAAAGTTCTGCGTTCCGTCCCAGAACCCCTGACAGATGGTGGGTCCGGGCAGAACAGATGTATTGGACATAAGAATGGAACCGGCGGGGCTGAAATTGATCTGAAGTCGTTTCCCAACAGTCGTCACGTGTCGTTGAACGTGTCTGAAGCCAGTAAACATCCACACCCGCCTTTATTTCAGGGATTTGTTCTCAGAATCAGAACTTCCTGAAACTTTTAGACGACTTCAGACGACTTTTTTCCACTCGCTCAGCGAGATGTTTGTTTGTTTTGTTGTCATGTGGTTCAAGTTGTTGTTGAGAAAACAAAGCAGCACTTGAACAATGATGTGTGTAACAGAACCCGTTGGTGTGGAAGTTTCCTCTCTGGACTTTCATCAGAAAATATTTGAACAAAGTATGTTAAATAGGACTATTCAGTCCTTACGTAGGATTTTTAGTAGTATTTGGCTCAAACATAGAGACCGGTTGAAAGGAATGCTCGATATAAACGGTACACGGTAGAAACGATAGACATTTAGCTTACGATAGAGATCCATCTTCTACCGGCTAACCGCAGTAATTCTGTGTACGCTGTAAAATCAGAGTTGTCTGATTTCATCATTCCTCTTTTGTGTGGAAAACTGTGCGTAAGTTAACTTTTCTTCGAGAGCTACATAGCGACGCTACATGCTAACTACGTCCGACGCTGTGTTCCGCTGAAAAAGTTTTTTGTTTGTTTTTTTCCCATCAAAAGTTAAAGTAAGCGTTGGTCAGCTTTAGAGAAACCTGCTCTCTGGTCTGTGAAAAGAACACTGTGTTGTGTGATTTTACTGGGAGACCTTCTGGTCAAAGCCACAGAGGAAACTGGTCGCCATTTTGTGTCTGCGCTCCTTAAAGTGGAAGGAGACGCCCACTAGAAGTTTGGAGGGTGAAGTGTTTTCAGTGTAAAATGCTGCTCTGTTGCTGTTCATTTCTTAAGTGAGAATACTGGGAACTGTTAAGAGTTAATTTATTTAGTTTAAAACATAAGGCTAAAACTACATTTGATGTTTTGCACTACAAGAAGTTTGATGCTTGATTTGTTTTTTATTTTAAAACTAGACCTAGTAGTGGAATATTCTTAGATTTTGTGGCACAGCAGTTTTCAAACTAAACGGTAAAAGGACACCCTATGCTTACCCCCCCCCCCCCCATTCCCATTGCAAGTTTTATACCAAAGCCATATCATGATATATATTGTTATCACCACTCTTCACAATACATATCATGATATAAATTTTATGCCATATCGCACGTCACTACCGGTTGGTAATATAAAATATTTAGGGATGTCCTGTAAAGGTTTGTTGTGCTCTGGATCAACCCCCGGTTCTCCGGAGGTCGGTCTGTTTAAGGGCCTCCTCTCATTCTCACTTCCTGAGGAGTCGTCTGTGATGTGGGAGTAAAAGTGTCTGATGTGGTATGTTTGAGGTCTTTAACACGTCTCCAACCTCCTCAGAGTACGGCTGCGAGGCACTCGTGACGTGTTTGATCGCTCGTTTGCTTTCAGGATAGAGGCGTTACTTTTCCGAAGCACAGAGAACCTCGACAGGGCGAAAGTTTCCGCTGGACTCTGCAGGCGCAGCGGCGGTTTGCTTTGGCTTCCCAGCCGATGAGACAGGAATGTGGCGGCTGACTGGAGCGGCCGAGGTTTTGGCTGCTGATCCAACCCACATTCCTCAGAAGCAGCGCTCACACCCAGCCGTGCATGGCCTGTCATCAGCTGCTTTTACCTCCTGGAAAAGAATCATTAGTTTCTGAACCCTCTCACTTTGGTCCAGATTACACAACAGGATGTAAACAGAGCTGCACAAATATTATC
This sequence comes from Hypsolebias longignatus, assembly GCA_031762435.1. Lineage (NCBI taxonomy): Eukaryota > Metazoa > Chordata > Actinopteri > Cyprinodontiformes > Rivulidae > Hypsolebias > Hypsolebias longignatus. Next base: position 36,436,105 of record JARVGV010001459.1, on the reverse strand, counting down.
CAGTCACGGCTCAAACGTCCGTAGAGAACGTCCTGGGTTTTTACGTCGTTATCTTTCTGATTCACAGATCATAACCCTCCTTTAGGTTTCTCTCATTAAGAACGAATCCTTTCTCGTGTTTTATCTTGAAGTTTTAGCCTCCTGGAGTCCATTATCAGCTGCAGAAATAATCTCTTCTTTCCTTTGCTAATAAAAGGCTGGTACTGTTTCTGATCCAGGTCTCTTCATGAATGTGTTCAGAAGAAGAATCTGGAACAATGATTCAAATCTCCTGACACTTTCAAACGATCAGTTCTTGATGGATTTTCCTGCCTTGTGTTTAATATTTCCTGTCCTTTAACGCTGCAGGCTCGTCTCTTTATAAAAACGCTTCCGTTTATTCACTTGGACTGTGATGTTCTCGATCCAGTTCAGCGACGTGCCTGCTGGTAAAGATCTAAGTCAAAAGACCACGAGGAGGCTGAGCTTTGCTGCAGGCATCAGACCTACCCGTCCACCAGTAGAGGGTTTTTGTAATAACTGTGAATCGTCTCATGGTTTGATGGGCTCGTCGGCGAGAGGAAGTGGTCAATAAAAGCTGCGTCGATAAGATCAGACGTTCCACAGGAGGCGACTCATCAAACCTCGATTAGGCTTATCAGCAGGAAATGAATCAACTGCTGCACAACTGGCCTTCTGCTCAGATGGACAGGAAGTGCTTCTGGTTCACGTCCAAGTTAACGGCCATAATATTAGACAAGTTCATTTCCTGACTGGAACAAGCCTCCCTGATGGGCAGGAAGAGCTTCAAACGTTTGGTCTTTCATGTCGGAATGGTTCATGGTGAACATAGGCCAGAAGACATCCATAGACCATCTAATGAAGCTTTGCCACCGGACCTGCACACTGCCGGCACCCACCCCCACTTAGCCCGCTGTATAGGACCACCTTGTTCGTGGTTCCAACCGGGTCGCTCTGAGGTGCCGGTTCTGATGTAAGCAGGCAGCAGCCGTTGATTGGCCAGAAGAGCTACGTCACTGGATGACCGTGAACTACATCTGAACCTCCACTTCCTGTCTGGTCGTGTTGTCTGCGTTGTTGTCTAGTTCCTCGTATGGAAGCTCCAGAAATAGCAATGTGACCTGTGATGAAGTCTAGACCTTCCCAACTTTATTAACCGATGTTTGGATTCAGCATGAGCTGGAAGGTGCCACCAAAAATGAGCACATTTACGGAGCGCTATCAGAGATGATGGCAGCATGGCTCCACTCGGACGACTTACTCAGGACCACAATGAGCGGAGTGGCTCCAACACGATGACCTGTTGCGTTACCGCTTGCAGAAACGAGTCACCATGGCAAATGACCTCCACCTGAGAAGAACCGAGAAGATAGTGGAGTCACACTCATTGATGGCGAAGAGCCTGATCTGTTCCTCAGGGTCACCGAACAGAAACACAACGTCCTAAACAAGATTCTGTTGTTGAGAAAAGTCCTCTGCTGGTTTTAACCAGTTTAGACCACACAGTGCTGTCTTATAAAATTGGTTTAAAATATCTCTTAACCAGGACTGTAACTAAATTTTCAACCAAATGTCATCTTCTGAATCAGCTCGTGTTTACGATGTGAAGAGAACGTTCAGAGCAAATATTCTCACAAACCTTTGTTTAATACACCATATTATTTACATTATTAGTGTTTAGTGTATATCTTGGATCCTTGTAAACTGTTTCTTTTTATACTTTATATTTTTTCTATCTTTGGGTGTAACTGGGACCTTGAGTACACAGTTTTGTTCCACCTCATGTACCACATGTGATGTAATGACCATAAAGAACTTTGATTTATCAGAAGTTTGGGAAACTACCAGTTACCTCTTGTGTCCATGTTGACTGTAATGTTGCCCACTCCTAATTAAATTCCTCAACAGTCTTTTTGTTAAAGCTGCCAAAAGTCCAAAGACGAGCAGGAGCACTAATGATGAAGACATTTCTAGGAAGGCTTGGTTGGAGGAGACGTGGTGTGGACCAGGACTTTGGACTGAGCTGAATGAGTTCTTGTTGTGGTTGGAGGTATTTGTGTGCAGAGGTGCCCACAGAGCCTCACATGGAGCTGGTAGGTGGAAACTCTGCTATAGATAGAAGGAATCTAGAGCTCGGCTGTCGGAGCAGACGGTACCGAAGAGTGTTTGTGTGGAAAAGTCCAGCTCTGTGCATCGACTGAAGGTGTGGAGATGGGTCAGAGCTTTAAAGCAGAACCTGTGGATGGGTTTCAAACCCAGAGGTCAGAAGTGTGGCGCTGCAGGCCCGGTCTGTGGTGTAAATCCTTCTGGCTCCTAGCAGCCGGCGGGGGGAGGGGGGCCGAGCTGCTCCTCTGACCTGAAAGTACCGTTTAAAACCCTTCAGGTAGGTTCTGATGGATATCACCAGAACAGAGGTTGGAAAACAACCAGAATGGGCTGATGTAAAAGGTCAGGAGATGTTGGAACATGGAGCCACGTTCCTGCAGGCTGGTGTTTCTGTTCTGTCGTTTCACGCTCTGGACCTCCTCTGGGTCGCCGTCTGAAAGGACCAGATGCCCCGCTCGGCTCCGGCAGATGGAGGGATTGGCGCCGACTGATCCGCGGTTACCTCGGCCATCGAAACGCTGCTGAGGCGTCTGCTGGGACCGGTGGCCGGACTCGGCACCCTTCTGTGAACGTGGACGGTCTTTAGCGTTGACTGTTGGGGTCAACTCTTGTTAGCAAAATATCTCTGGAACCACTGGAAGAATTTTAATCAAACTTTTAACAACTGGTTAACTTGTGGAATTGGATCAATTTAAGCTGATCATCTTAAAACACAAATATGGTTGGATAAACTACCAGTAGATAAACTGGCTGTAACTGGGCCATTTTTACAGCTTTTCAGCTCAGATCTGGTGTGGTAGTAGCTGAGAGTCATCTTCAGCACATATTCCAAGGCCCTGCAGTTTGGCCTGGATTTTGTGAGTTTGAGACATTATTGATTATTGAACATGCATCTGGATATTTGTGACATTTTCAGGTTTTTGAACTGCGCCAGAAATTCTAGTTTTATCTTAGTTTTTTTTCCAGGCGTAATAAATTCCTGCCAGACGTTCAGATGGCTTCGGTTCTCTTTAAGGAACTTTGTGATCCGGCTCACGTGGAGCTTCCTGTCGTGAAATGTGAGTCACATGATCAGCCGTGGGCTTTGGGCCAACGAGCTGCAATTAGGAGGCCTGGGTTCAACAAAGAGCACCTCTGTTGGGCTGACCTTTGAGTTCTGATGGGAAAAGTTGATCTGGGCAGCAGGAGTTTAACTCGGGGTGGATCCTGTGTCCGTCTTGGGTCCAGCCCGGTCCGGCTGCTCGTCACATGTTTGGCGTTGCGGTCAGAGACGGCGTTCTTTTGTTTCGATCTGTAAACATCCTCATGAACGATCGAGCGGTCTGAACTGGGGATCTTTGTTTCAACGCAGCCCGCTGCGCACCACCGTGTTTACTCCCAGAGTTCCCGGATCAGAACCACGAGGAGTTCTGCTGTAAATCACACAACAAAGACTTTGTGTTGCTGTTTTGTTGCGCCAACACATTTGGCGTCAATCTGTCCGCGGAGCTGTTTGCGGCAGCGTTTCCAACGGCAGCGGGCCGTGTTTGACGTCGGGTCGGGTTCTGATTCTGTTTATTTTGAACAAACTGTTCAAATGCTGCTGTTGGAAAACGGAGAAGAATTTTTAACGTTTAGTTTCCCCAAAAAACCAACGGATGTTAGATGTAGCAACGAGTTGGAGAAGGTCCGAACAGCTTTATTAGTTTAAAGAGGAATTGTCAAAAAGGTTTGTTTTGACGAGGATGATAAAATATTTAAAAAAAAATAAAATAAAAAAAAGAAACATGAAGACAAACATGGTGCGTCACGATGTGGTGCCTTTTTTTTAGCTCTTTGTCAAAAGTTTCAGCTCATTCAGGAGTTAAGTTTTTGTTTTTAGTTTGGTTTTTTACATTTTAAAATTACCTATTTATAACCATTCTTATTAAAAATACATTTAGTTATGGTCACTTCCTTTAAAGACAAGCTTCAGCGCACTGGCTGTTAGCTTGTAGCTTTTTGCTCCTATTTGCTGCCTTTAACTGGCCCGTTGCTATGTTTAGTTAACCTTTAGCTATTTGCATCTTCAGCAAATAAAGTGCTGAATTTTTACTGAACTTAAAAGTTCACCTTTTTACAGAGTGTTGTTGTTGTTGTTTGTTGTTGTTTGTTGTTGTTGTTGTTCTCACAGCATCTGGGCTGAAACGCCATTTTAAACGTTGCTTCAGAACTTGTTTGCTCTGTGTCTCTCCCTGTTTTCGTGCCTGCAGTGATCCGTCAGAACCTGGACTCTGAGGTCCAGTTTTTGTTTGTGTTGGACTCTTGTGAAACCTGATCCCAAGCAGAACCGCAGCCCGTTTGTTCTCGTCAGCTCTGTTATGTAAGCAGCGTTCTGTGGGTTCCTGCAGGTTTCTGTTTGTGCTCTTGAGCTGAACACAAAAACAAACGGAGCTCTGGTTTACCCGAACAGAACCGGTTCTGCTCCGACGCCTGAAACCCGGCCCGGTTTTTTGACTTCCTGGGAGTTTGACGGTAAAACTGAAGTTCCTCCCAGATCTCTGTTTAATAAAAACTTCCAGGTTCTGGTCCAATCTTGGTCCACCATCATGTTTCATCGGGGGGGGGGGGGGGGGGGGGTCAAAGGTGACGAGGTCACTCTGATGAACATTAACATGACGGACTCGTGGTTCTGTTGATCTTTGACTGGGTTGTGTGTCAGGTTCTGTTGCTGAAACTTCAACTATAAATCTTTTTTTTTTTTTTTAATCTGTTTCTTGATTAACGGCAGGAAATTTAAAAGTTAATAAGAAGCAGAGTTAAATAATTGTTGAGTCCGAAACCAATAAAATGTTTTATTGACCCGTTTATTTCAGAAACGCAAAAATAAAGTTAAACTGAACTAAAACTCAAATATTTAGTGTCTAAACACTTTACCTAATGATTTAAGAATAACCTGCAACTTCATTTAAATTAAATTTTTTTATTTATATTTAGTTTGTTTTAGGTAATTCATAAATTTTCAAGGTCGTTTTTATTTTTACATCCCAGCTCCTTCATGTTCAGCTTGTTTAAAAAAAAGAAACGTGTTAATTTTTAAAGTGTTGAGTGACAGGCGCTCCCTGGAGGAGCTGGAGTCCAAGCTCCGCCCCCTAACTTTGATGTTTCCACATTCAAAAAATAAACCATTTGTTGGTTTTACTTCAAGTTTTCAAAGATAGCGATGTAAATAAACGGACCTTCGGTGAGTGAAGAAACCTCAGACCTGAAACGTCTGCGCCGAGTTCTGCTCGAGGTTCTAAAACTTGGTTTCAGGGCCTTCAGGTTTTAAAACGGCCCCCGCGTTCACCTGACGTAGGGCTGTTTCAATCAGCGCTCGTCACATTCTGATTCCTGGAACGTGACTCGGCGGGCGTGTTGCAGCTCGACTCGGAGCCAGAAGTCACAGTTTTCCAGTTCGGAGAGGCTCCATCCGGGCCAGAGCCAGAACTTCTCAGTCTGCTCTCAGACTGTCCCTCTGGAGGAGGCGAGAACAAAACAGTTCGGGGGGGTTTCTGTAATCAGGTGCTAAATGACCCGCATGCTGGTGAGAAAACGGGCTTTGTGTGTGTGTGTGTGTGGGGGGGGGGGGGGACTGTGGGTGTGTGTG
>JARVGV010001459.1:36363515-36377769 GCA_031762435.1 Hypsolebias longignatus | reverse complement strand
AACCTACAAAGCCCTCAACAACCTAGCTCCATCTTATATTACAGATCTTATTGTTCCATATTTTCCTAACAGAGCACCTCACTCTCAGGTTTACTTGTGGTTCCTAGAGTTTCCAGCAGCAGAATGGGAGGAAGATCATTCAGTTCTCAGGCTCTTCTCTTGTGGAACCAACTTCCAGTTTTTTCTTTCCACTGTCTCCTTTGTTCTTGCTCAGGATGGGAGACAGTGACGAAGTGAAGATTCAACACAATCTGCTGCTTCCAGAGAACTTTACTAATTGACTTCTAATGTCTGTGAATGTTTCTGTTCAGTGGCCTGAGACGACGTCTGTTGGGACCTGGTGATGTATAAATAATCTGAATTGAATTGAACTGAGGCTTTGACAGATGATGTTTTATCACCCAACCCTGGTCTTCATGATGCTGTTTGACTGATGTTCTGTAACAGCTCTCAGAACAGCTGGATTTAAACTCAGGTTAAATTACAGGCAGCTGGACTCTGTTTTCTAAACGGGAAACATCTGGACTTTAAAGGGGGTGAAACAAAAGCAGGTTACATTTTATATTTGTAATAAAATGTGGAGATTCTCCGTCCACGTCACAATACGACCTCCTCTGTACTGGTTTAGCAGCTGAATCCAGTAAAAGACTTCATGGTTGTAACTGAACCATAGAAAAGTTTAAGGGGTGTGAAAACTTTTCCTCCTGTAAACTATGAAATGTGAAAATATTTCCATTAAAACAGAATGAAGTGCTGTTTTTGTCTGAAGGCCGTACGGTGTGGCAGGAAGCTGCAGAGGATTCAGTGTTTGAGCGACTCAGGCGTTCCTCAGGGTTCTTACCACGACGTGATTAAATACTGAGCCAGGTGGATGGAGATGGGCGTGCCAGTGATGGTGACGTGTCGGTCGCTGCTGCTGTCCAGCTGACTGCCGATCTTGATCTGAGCCCCCGATACCTGCCGGATTTCATTGATCTTGGTGCCCTGGCGCCCGATGATGGAGCCAATCAGCTGCAAGGAAGACGAGGCAGACGGGATGAAGACAAGGTTTGCCATGGGAGGATGTTTTTTTTTTTTTTACAGGATTTCAAGAAGCACTCAACAAAACCTAACAGAAAAATCTAAACACATATTGCACCATTTAATATCCATCTATGATCCTCCTGCCAATGATTGGATCACAGAGGCAACAGGTCCTGCTCCGAGGGAGGAAGAGGAGCAGAAGAGTGGCATGATGAAGGAGAAGATGGGGGCTCCTTCAGACACAGTCGGAGCCACAGAGGAGGAGCTGAGAGCTGAAGACATCTCCGTCCTGCACAACTACAATGCTGCAGGATCCACAGCTGATAGACCAGGCCAAACACCTGGGACACCTGGCCTTCAACATCTGGAACAACATGAAGGACATGGTCTCCTACACCCCCATCATTCTGGACCCAAACACTGCTGGTCCAGAACTCATCCCGTCTGAAGATCTGAGCGGTGTGAGACGAGGCCTGAAGCAGGAACTTCCTGTGATCCTGGCAGCTGGTGAAGAGTTTGTGGAGGTTTAATGTCAAAGGTCCAGCTGTCATGAGCCACTGCAGATGTTCTGAAGAAGAATGGATGTTTTGTGGAACCATGGGCAGAAGGACCAGGTTCTGTCGAGGTTTCTCCTCCTCCCTCTGTTCTGGAGACGTGAGGTTCCTCCTCAGGATGCTCAGCTCTCTGGTGCACCTGCAGCATTAGGAGCAGAGGAGGAGGAGGAGGAGCAGAGGAGGAGGCGAGGGCTATTTTTGGGTGACTCCCTACTGCCCTTGTAATTTGGAAAGGTTTAGTGAAGGAGGTGGAGGAGGAGGGCAGGTGCTCGAGCTCTGGCTGTAGAATGACTCTCAGATGTTTCCTCACTCCTCCTGAACCCTCTTCACTCTGAGGTACCACGAGTCGGGTTTTGGACCAGGAGAATCTTCCCTCTTGTACCGGGGTTTTCAGGTCTCCATGTTTGTGTTTTAAACGTGAGAGGAAACCTTGAAAGCTGCCGAGGTGTTTATCTCCCCGTCGGAGCGAGGAGACAGTTTCAGGGTGGAGACATGACCTCATGACCCTGAACTAAACGTTTCATCCATTTTTCAGTTAAAGACCAACTTGCTCACTTGGACAGGACTGAAGACCAACACTGCAGCCGTCGGCGGGTTCTGCTGCGTGCGTTTGGATGGTTTAAAGACGACCGGCTGCCTGTTGGAGACGAGCGGCGTTCACAGAGGAGTCTCGACACCTTTGCAGAGGTTCGAGCCCTCACTGTTCACCTTCTGGGACTCAGTGCAAGAAATGAGAGAAACCAGTTTGGTGCCAATAAAAACCACATTTTGACCAATGGAGAGAGAAAAACAAACTGATCATTGTTTGGTGTCTCCATCTCGTCTCCGGCCGTCACGGCTCGGTCAAACGAGCTTTAGAGCCGCTCAGAAGAAAAACTGAACACTGACATTTAGTTTTCTCTGAGGTCACTGTTAAAACTGCCAGGTGGCGGGTGACAGGCATTTCTTTAAGGAATGTGCGTTTCATTTTTATAACAAAGTTGTTTTTGTGGTTTTCTCATTCAAAGAAAGACTCTTCTGTCTCCTCCCTCCAGCTCTCCTCTGAACTCCTGCTTCAGATGGTTCTCGGCAGAGATTTTCTAAAATCCAGATGTTAAACAGTTGTTTTCTGCACATTTTAAACCAAAGTTTGACAGAGACAAATTTCCAGAGTGAGACCTGCTGGGACGTTTGATTTGGACCCGGTGGAGGACGAGCTGGACGGGGCAGAGATGAAGATGTTCACATCTTCTTAGGAGGGACCCAAATGGACAACAAACGATTCCGTTGGAGGGAGGCTGAGATGGATTGGACATGTCCAACAGAGGGACATGGACATGTCTAACAGAGGGACGGTGGACATATTGGACCAGAGAGTTTGAACGTGGAGCTTCCAGGGAGGAGAAGACGAGTCGTCAGAGGATGTTTGTGGGAGGAGGATGGGCAGAGACGCTGTCAGATATGTGGCGGTCAAAAGCTCTCACATGGACCAAAGGTCACAGCTTTGACCTTTTCAGCAGCCACTGTCCATCAGTCGTCAGCTGATTTGTCCCCCTCCCTGAGCTGCAGACAGGAAACCAGCTCCAGTTGGCTGTGGAACCGTTTGTCCTCGGACTCTGACGGGTTTTAATGGTTTCTGCAGAAGTTCTTGGTGTTTTTAGTTTGACTCACATCGTTTGGAATGAGGAGCTCCTGAGATGTGGTTTGGGAAGCGGCCTCCACACCTGCTGAGAGAGGAAAAAGACGGATCACTGGGTCTGAACAGAACCGTCCTGATCCAAAGCAACAAGAACCAACAGTTTATCCCCAAACAGGATGTAAAACAAGTCCAACTTAATCAGAACAATTAAAAAGAAGAAGATGGAAATGAGCAACAATCCAAAACAGTCTTTTTTAGAAACATGGCACCATTTCTACAAATGTTTTCATCCATACAGAAAACTAAAACGCTGCAGTAACTACATCAGACCTGTAGGTGGTGCTGTAACAAAAACAGGAAACAAGGCGCAGAGCAGTGGCTCAGGATGGAGGATCCAAGAGCAAAAACTGAATCCTTGTTATGGACAACCAGGTGAACCTTCTACTTTGTGTCACTTTAAAATACTGTTGACTGGGAGACGTGTCCAAATATGAGGAAGTGGACAATCTCAGACTAAGGGATGGACGAAAGAGTTGTCCTCATCATGTCCAGAGTTAATTATACACCAAACCTTTATTCTCCATTACACTTTGTTTCTTCTAGTTTTTTTATTTTTATTTTTTTAATCAGAATGTCTCGTTAGTTTAAGTGGGATTAGAGGTGGGTCAATGACATCATCGTTTTCCAAAAGTTGTGTTTGGGCGGTCCACATGAGAACACAACAGTGGAGATTAGGACTTCCTGGTGGTAAAAAATACATGTACAGTTAGCGGCTCCTAAAACAGCGTTTCCGTGTGGATGCAAAGTTTGATTGTTGTCACCGACAGCTGCTGGGAATAGATTTTATTTTGTTGATCGCATCAGAATCATTAAATTTAAATATGAAATCTAATAAAATGCAGGTGATGGATGTGTGGAGACGTACCGGGCAGAACCTGTGTGGCCGACTGGCTGATGGACGCCAGACTTTGCTGCTGCATCGACAGCTGGTGAAGCTTCGCCAGCTGACGGAGACAGAAAAACAAAACTGTGAAATAATCAACAAATAAACAAACAAACAAAAACAGGGTTCTGAGGGCACAAATGAACGTGAAAAAGAAACTTCTTGTCAGAATAAAAGCACCGTGTCTTTAATCTTGTTGGAATATAAAAAGCTGATCTTTGGGTTTTGTTTGGACCAGAACCGTCAGGTTTTTGGAGTCGGACTCGTCGGTTGTTGTTCGAGTCTCTTTGTTCAGGTTTAGTCTAAACGACACAGAACCTGGACCCGAGCCGACTCTCGTGTTGTTCAGTGGTTCAGATGAAACCCTCGTACCTCTGAATGTGGGAGTCCGTAGTGACTCTGGACCGCGTACGTCTGAAACAGAAGAAACTGGAGATTAAGATCTGCTCGTTGTTCTTGTTGCACGACGTCTCCGCACGAAGTTCAGCCAAACCTTAAAAAATGTCCATCAGCAGCACAACGAGACAAAACGGCAAAGTCGGCTCAAAGGCATGTCCAGAGGAGGGACAGTGGTTTGGACATGTCCAGAGGACCAGACTGAACTTTGTTGGTTTTTATTACCTGGATTACTGAGCATGAACTTTTAAAGCATGTCTGATTCTTCCTCCTGAAGATGAACCACGACACCAAACACTTTCTTTTTGTTACCGTCATGATGAAAACAAAATGTCTTTCATCTGACTTTACATCTTCATGGAGCTGAAATGTTTTATAATCTGACAGAGTCTCCTTCAGACTGAACGTGGTTCATGTTTAAGTGTTGAGTGTTTTTCTCTGCTCACCTGCTGCAGGTCCACTCCTCCCTGCGCCACCGAGAACAGAGGGTGGGAGCTGAAGTCTGACGCCTCGAACACCTGGACACAAACACAGAGGAGAAGTTCTGACCCGAGATCAGAAGCTGATGTGCTGCAGTTCTGTAGCCTTCATCACACACCTGTCTCACACCTGTCACACACCTGTCACACACCTGTCACACACCTGTCTCACACCTGTCAAACCTGTTTCACACCTGTCAAACCTGTTTCACACCTGTAACACACCTGTCACACACCTGTCAAACCTGTTTCACACCTGTAACACACCTGTCACACACCTGTCAAACCTGTTTCACACCTGTCAAACCTGTTTCACACCTGTAACACACCTGTAACACACCTGTCTCACACCTGTCACACACCTGTCTCACACCTGTCAAACCTGTTTCACACCTATAACACACCTGTCTCACACCTGTCTCACACCTGTCTCACATCTGTCACACACCTGTCTCACATCAGTCTCACACCTGTCACACAACTGTCTCACATCTGTTTCACACCTGTCACACACCTGTCAAACCTGTTTCACACCTGTCTCACACCTGTCTCACATCTGTCACACACCTGTCTCACACCTGTCACACACCTGTAACATCTTTCACACACCTGTCTCACACCTGTCACACAACTGTCTCACATCTGTTTCACACCTGTCTCACACCTGTCAAACCTGTCTCACACCTGTCTCACACCTGTCACACACCTGTCACACACCTGTCTCACACTTGTCTCACATCTGTCACACACCTGTCTCACACCTCTCACACACCTGTAACATCTTTCACACACCTGTCTTACACCTGTCACACATCTGTAACACACCTGTCTCACCATCATCTCACATCTGTCTCACATCCATCTCACCAAGAGTTACAAATGTGAGACAGGTATTTGTTTGTAATTATCTGCCAGGTTGTAAGCCCCGCCTTCTTGTTTTTAATATTTATTTTTAACAGGTTCTTTAATTTTTTTTTTTTTTTTTGCTATAATCACAGGAAGCTGATGCCTGTAATGATGTGCACATGCTCAGTGCACGTGGGCAGCGTGGCTGTAGGGGAGTGGTGGAGCAAGAGGTTAGAGAAGATGGGCCTGTGACTGGGAAGTTGCAGGTTCCACTCCCCAGACTGACAACATGAAAATGTGGGTGGGAAAGGTGAAGCACCCACACCTGCCTCCACCCTCATTCTTCCCACTCTGGACCCTTGAGCAAGGCACTTAACCCCCACCATCTGCTCCCTAACTGGTCTCTGTTGAAAATGAGTTCTCGTGACTCACTGAGACTAACCTGCATAAATAAAGGTAAATAAATAAAAAAATTGTGTGAATTAAATATATTTTTTTTGGTTGTTTCAGAAACGGTCACAACGTGTTGCTGTCGTCCTCGACTTCCTCCTAAAGTCTTAAATCACTGCAGATTCTCACATTTTATACATTTTACAGGTTTCTAAATCCCAACTCCTGCTACAAACTGGTCATTTTAAGTTGACGGCTTCATTTAAGCAATTTGATGAGAACCAAACATAATTCAGATAAAATCTACAAGAAATAAACAGTTCTGACTCATTTATTGGTCCGATCCTTCAGCCTCTCAGCTGAACAACCAGGAACCTTGTCAGCCATCTTGTCGCTCCTTCCTGCACAGTAATCTGTTTGCACTCATTAAGGATGGTTGAATATTTTGGTCAAACTTTCTCTACACGCTGTTTGAACCACAGAAGGTTTTTATGACGCCATGTTTGAGCCGCTCCAAACGTTTTTTACATCTTTATTTCCAAAACCAATTCTTTAAGTCGTTCCGGTCTCTTTAAATACTCTGATGATGTCACAGGACTTCCTGCTGAGGAGCTCACCTGGTTTCCTGCCAGCAGCACGGTCCCTGGACCCGGACTGGGCCGGTACGGAATGGTCGCGCCCTTCGGTGGAGACTACAGAGACAGAATGAAGAACTGAAGTGTTTTAAACACCTGCGAGCAGAAAACAATCACAGCTGGATGTAAAAACATCTGGAGCTTATTCACACGGACAGAAACATTCGAGTTGAGGTTTTATGAGAGCGTACAGCAGGAGTGGACGGGTCCAAGTGTTGTACACAAAAACAACATGTAAACAAATAGGACAATAAAATGAAATTTTTACAACAAAATAAACAAATGAATCAGAACACCACACAAGAACCAGACAAAGTCCACATGTTTGTTACGATCACAGAAAACTTGTCCCGCTGTAGGAAAACAAAGTTCAGCCTAGTTTCAGTTCCAAGATTACTAATCAGGCCGATCGGATCTTTACCGTGTTCCACAAGATTCAAACCTCAAGTGAACAAAAATGATCCAACAGATCCATCGAGTCGTTTTATGAAACAAACAAAACCATAAACCTGGGAGTGAAAACTGTTTCCACAGGTTCAGGATCAGCCTGCAGCTGCTGATCTGGGACCACCTCTGAACTGAGGTGTGTCAACACAACGCCAGGACGGAAAGACATCAGCACTGGTCACAGAGGGATTGGGTCATAGGTCAAATCCAAACTATCTTAAGTCCATCGTTCTATAGATAGAAACATTATTCACAAGTAGACAACACTTCAGACAGCTGGCAGTCTTCACAGCTGATCCACCCTGAAGGTCAGACCGTGCAGTGACTCTGCAGGCCTGTCAAGGGCCAAAGGTCATGACAGGACAGTTATGAGTTTCTTTAAGCTGGAAAAGCTCAGGTAAGCGTCAGCTTTGTTCGGCTGATGTGGAACATGAAAGAAACACAATCTGATCTGAAGTTTCACGGCTCGGTTAAAAACGACCTCCAGGACCCAGAAAATGTCCGACAGCAATCAAACGAGGTCGGTGCCGAGTTCTTCTCCATGTTCATCACTCTGGAAGTCATCAGAGTGAAATAAAGCCCATCGTTTGGTTCATGATACTGAAAACTTTTTTTTTAGACCTGACCTCCGCTACGGAGGAAGAAAACTGCCAAAATAAAAATACAGAAATCAAAATGTGCTTCTTAAAGTAAATCATGTGCCAACAAATGCAATAAAAACAACAATAAGAGTTTAGGCAATTATTATGCTCCACAACGAGAGACAAATAAACGTGAAAAACAAACGAGGCACCGACTTCCATTTTGGTGTGTGGCGGCATCGAGGCGATAAAAAGGTCCCTGTCAACAACTGGGTGTCCACGGCTTCCATTTATAGAAGAGCTTTAAATCCAGTCTTTGTTGTGAAAAAGAAACGGAGAAATAAAAACAGATGTTTTTCAGTTTGACCTGATTTTTGTGACGTTGGTTATTTTTAGATGCTTTGAAGCTCGAACCATTCTGATCACATCAAAAGATTCTTCTTCGGTCTGAGCGAAACGATCAACGGCAGCTGCGTCTCAGCGTGAGTAAGTTCAGCTAAGGTCAGCTGTTCTTCGGCTGCTGTCGCACATCCAGATGTTCTGAATACAGATGATCTCTTTGATTTCACCGTTTCCTCTCAGAGTCTCCAGGAAGACGCTCCTCCTGACGGCCGCGGCCTCGTTTGCCAACTGTCTGAGCAGAGATTAATTTACTGCTGGACCAGTCCGGACCCACAGCTGGACCGGTCTGGACCAACAGCTGGACCAACAGCTGGACCTGCAGCTGCCCTCGCCTCCACACAGAGAGCCTCCATGTCTGAACGTCAGATGACTTCAGCTTTTATTTAATAATTATTTTAAAATCTTTTATCGGTGACCTGACCAAAACTCTGATCTATGAGAAAAGCCAAAGAGCTTCAGAGAAGATCTCTGACCAGGATGCTGCTGGAGACCCATCTCTGCGAGGAAACATCACGACAGGAGCATCGGGTCAAGACCCAGTTCTAGTGTTCTGGACTCATGACAGCCGTCGGTGACGGAGACGTACCTCCAGGATGACGGTGCAGATGAGCTTCACACACTGGATGATGGCGTCCTGACTTCCTGATACCGTCACCTCCCTCTCTGTGGAGTTAGGGAGGAGGTCACCTGCCACCTGCACCTGCGCACCTGTCGTCTACACACACCGCACAAAACACACACACACACACAGAGGAAGTGCTGTCAACATGGTGGCAGAAGCTGTTTGTTCTTTTCTTCTGTACTTTTTTGTTGTCCAACTACTTCAGCTGACATTCAGCTGATTCTGCCATTCAGGGATCAAAATGTTCAGCTACTTCAGAACGTTTCGGCTACAACTTTTAGATATGTAAATTTTTAAATCTTTTAACTTTAACTGAATTTTATTTCAGCACATCTGAGTCATATTTAGTTTTTAGCTGCTGTTAGGCTATTTTTTTTAGCTTTCAGCTACTTTTTGGCTGATTATCAGCATTTAGCTGCTGTTTGGCTGGTTGTTAGTTTTCAGTTGCTGTTAGGCATTTTTTTTAGCTATCAGCTGCTATTTGGCTGGTTTTTAGCTTTTAATTGCAGTTTTGCTGGGTTTTCAGCTGCTGTTTGGTTGATTTTTTTAGCTTTCTGCTGATGTTTTGCTGGTTTTTAACTTTCAGCTGCTGTTTGGCTGGTTGGTAGCTTTCAGCTGCTGTTTTTTAGCTGTTGTTTTACTGATTTTTAGCTTTAGCTGCTGTTTGGCAGCTGTTAGCTTTAAGCTGCTGTTTTGATGGTTTTTCAGCTGCTGTTTGTTAGCTTTCAGCTGCTGTTGGCTTTGGTTCGGATGGTCTGAAGCGTTCAGAGGGTTCAGGGGGAATCTGAAGATAAATGTTTAGAGAGCATGCAGAGTTTATCGCTCGGCCTTTGTTTTCTTCTGATGTCGTTCGTTTGACTCCCGTTGCCATGGAAACCGTCAGCTCAGCATCACTCAGCGAGCGGCGTGGCGGCTCTGAAGGTTTCGTCCTCCAGTCTTTGCAGCCAGGGACACTCTGCTTGTCCCTCAAGGTTTGAATCGGACAAACATCTGGCAGGGCTCGAACAAATCCGTCACAAACCGCCTGACGACCGAAGGCAGCTGCTCGGTTCTGTCAGAACCGACCCGTCGATGCCCAAGTGGGCTGTGATCCAAACGTATCAGAGAACAGAATCTATCGAGTTCTCGGTCATGTGGCTCTGGGGCCACATGTGGGCCCTTTGGTCCTTCTTCAGGGCCTCAGAACTCCAACAGGAAATGTTTGTTAGAGTCGAGCGTTAATCTGAGTTTAGTGCTTTCATTTATTTTATTCAATAAAAACCTCGTTTCTCCTGTTTGAACAGTGAAACACTCACATTAGTTGTTGTTGATTTATTGACGAGTTGTTTGTTGTTTAGCTCGGCACACTCACCTCTCTGATCTCCTTGATCTTGGAGCCGCCCTTACCGATGAGGGAGCCACACTGGCTGGCCGGGACGACCAACCGCAGCGTGACCGGAGGCTTGAGGGCCACCGCGCCGTTGGCCACCAGCGCCGACAGGTCCTGACAGGAAACGACACAAACAGATGGATTCAAACCCGCAACCGTGGAGGCCAAAACCAACAAACTAAAGGAGGTGGAGACCAGTGGAGGTGGAGATGACGAAGTGTTTTACATGTCAGCTTCAGCTCCGCCTCATTGATTAACTGATCGTACTCACAGGAAGTGATTCAGGCTGTTATTTATTAGCAGAGTTAATTAAAGAAACTGAGAGGAGGAGGAGGAGCTCCTGAAGAGCAACAGCTAGGATTAAAGCTGGACTGATGCTCAGGATGAGACTGATCATCTTGTTGGTCTGACTGTTCCGGGCTGGGCGGGCCTGTCAGTCAAAAAGAGCCTCCAGAACTTCTTCTAAAACTCTACCTTCTGCAGGTTAGACGATCGTTATTTGAAACAGTTTGTCAGCTCCTCCAGCAGTTTTAAAAACACGCTTTGCTCTGATTTCTTTCATTTTTCTGCTTTTCTCAAACAGAACACAGCTGAGAAGATCTGAGAAGATCCACGTGACCTCAGCTCTTCATCACGCCTGCAGGTTGAATCTGAAGCTTCAAGACTGAGCCGTGAATGAAACCACCTGATAAAAACACTGAATTAATTTTCTTTTGTTAAAAAAAAAAACATGAAATGTTAAAACGCTCTCAGTGGATTTGTATTTTCTGTGGACAAAGAGGCGTCCTGGATCTCCTGGTTGGATGGAGCAGGAACCAGCTGTGGCTGAACCACACTTTATAAACCCAAACGGGTTCTGCTCTTCCTTTAACGTCATAAAACCAAAACCCGTCGGCACCAAGTCTCCGAGGACGAGCTGCAGAGACAGAGGACGCCAAACGCTTCGTGTTCAAAGTCAATGTTTTTATTTCAATAAACTGTTTCACTGAAAACCATCAGGATGTCCAGAAACACAGAAGACCAGAACATTTCCTGTTAAACCATCAAACTGGACCGGCCGTCAGAGACAGGAAGTGAAGGTCAGAGATGGGCAGAGGGACAGAGAGGAGAACACGCAGATGTCCAACCAGAACAAACTGATGGTGATCTGCATGAACTCAGCTCCATCAGCTCCAGCTCTTCATCAAACAGGACCTCCCTGATGGGCGTGTCCCTGATGGGCGTGTCCCCGAGGGCGTGTCCCTGATGGGCGTGTCCCTGACGGGCGTGTCTCTGAGGTAGTGCTGTAGTACTCTAGACCGGTCTTGGTCTTGAGACTGTTCTCAAGACCACTTTTTGATGGTCTCGGTCTTGTCTCGGACATTGAGGACTCAGGATTTTACTTCACCAGTCAAGACCACAACTGTGGAAATGTCACTAAACTGCCAGAACATTGTCCAGCTGATTTGTCAACATCTTTGTTTTTATTGGATGCAACACGTACTGGTTCAAATCCAAGTGATAACGTGACTCGTTGTTTAATACATGTTTGTGTTACCGCCGTTACGCCCACCCACTTTCACTCACACACGCCACTCCCAGTGTGACCAGACTGGGCAGTTTACTGCCAATTGGGTGGTTTTTGTTCTGATTTTGCTGGAAACACTGGGAAGATTTTTGTTGGATTGGTGCATTTTGCCACATATTGTTAAATGACCTTGGCTTGTACTGATGTGTTCATGTTCAAACAGTAAATACAGTTTATTGTAACAATATATTAACTGGGCAGATTTTTGGGTGATGTGGCAGTTTTTAACAGATTTTTGGGCTGGAAAACTTTGACTCTATCTGGCAACACGGGTCACTCCAAGAAAATGAGAAGTGATTGTCTGGGCGCAGGAGAAGATGTCTGCCATATCAGCAGTTATAACATTTGGCTATTTAAATTACAAAGAATATACTTAACCAATAAACATTTATGTAACTTTTTTAGGTGTTTACTACTTTACTGAAACCACGGTTATTCTTGGTGTTGAGCTCAGACTCATGAAGAGTGTTTTGCCACTTCAGTTTTTTAAGACTTGGCTTGTGATGAAACTGTTTCCAGTTTAACAGTTGTGTCGTTTTATTGTTGAATCACATGAAGTTCGGCCACTGAACGTCTGATTTCTTTGTTATGTAGCGTTGAAATTTTATAAAAGCTGAAATATTCATTCAAAAGCAAACTTAAAGTTGCAGTATGTAACTTTAATAAAAATATTTTATAATAAAATCTTATTATTTATTTATTTTATCTGAGGTCTTGGTCTCGGGTTAGGTGGTCTTGAACACAACACTACTCTGAGGGTGTGTCCCTAATGGGCATGTCCCTGATGGGAATGTCTCTGAGTGAGTGTCTTTAAGGGTAAATGGACACTCAGAGCTCTTTAAAACAATCTGTGCCTCATTTACCCATTCATACAGCACTCTGCTAGATCTATACAAAGACTAATCAGTGCTTTTGATCACACTCATACACCGATGGGACAAACATCGGAGGCAATGAGGGGTTCAGTGTCTTGCCCAGGGACAATTCGGCATGTGACTGCTGGTGAAATCGAACCCCCAACTCTTGCATTGGAGGCTGACTACTCCAACCACTCATCCACAGCCACCCCAATAAAGTTAAAATAATAAAACATTGATGGCTGTGGAGGAAATTGAAACAGTTGGAGACAAAGAGGCAGCTGCAGGGGACAATGTAAGGGTACGATTTGTCCAACAAGCCCTCTTTTGTTTTTCTCTTCAGTCTCGAAGTCTTTTTGCTCAAAACTTTCAGATTTAGATCTAAAAACTGTTATTTGAGAGCTTGTTTTTGTATTTAGAGTTGTTTAGTTCTGATCGGAGGAAGCTGACAGTCAGATGGAGGTTGTCCAAGGACCATTTGTGGCCTCAGCCTGTTATTGACCGTAAGTGGTTCAGGAAATGAGACCTAATGGAGTTGGCTCTGATAATGTTCCCCAGAGAAAGTGTTGTGTGTTCGTAGCTACATGCTCTGGAGCAAGTGGCAGATATGAGCTGGGTCAAACAATCCCATTAGACAGGACCTAAATGGCTTCCAGCCAGAAAGGAAGCGCCGTGGAGGATTTAAAGGTTAGCTTCTTCTCTGTGCACGTTTGGTCAAATTAAATCAATAGAAGACAGGGTCTTAAAAAGACGGTGACTCAGTTACAAAACTCTTTAAAATGACCAGAGTTCTTCCTGACTCCTGGAGGAAAACCAATCCAGAATCTGAGACTCAGAACAGCAAGCTTCAGTCAAGCATGAGGGACTTTAAGGGTCTAGAAGACGTGAAAGGAGATGTGTGAGATCACAAAAAACACATTTTATCACTTTAAACTTGCAGTTTTCTTCTGATTTAGAATAATAAAAAAAAGATATTTAGTAGAAACGGTGCAGAACAGCAACATGTCAGGTGAATATCATCAGCTGAAACAGCCGGAGTTCTGGGTCACTCAACTTCTTGATGCAACCACAGACCACCGAGCTACCACAGCCCTCTGTGTGGAGCAGAGAGCTGCTATCTAGGGGATCCAGGGAAGCAGACGGTGGGGGCTTTGCTCAAGGGCCCAGAGTGGGGCAAACGAGGATGAGGAAGGTGTGAGTGCTTCACCTTTCCCACCCATGTTTTTTATGCTGTTGGTCCGGGGGTCGAACCGGCGATCTTCCTAAAACAGGCTCACCTTCTCTTACCTCTGTGCCACCACTCCCCCCATATTTTACATACTGGACATACATTTTTAAAATACTAGGTTACATTTCTGTTTCCTCTTTAAACAGAAAGAGGTGTTGGCTTGAGCATTGATTCACCCAAAAGGGGCGGAGCATTGTTTTCTCCCAAAAAGAGGCGGAGCATTGTTCTCTTCAAAAAATGCCACACAGACTTAGTATGGATATGTTGCTGCGTTCTATAAGAACAATAAGGATACAG
>JARVGV010001459.1:36072660-36083413 GCA_031762435.1 Hypsolebias longignatus | reverse complement strand
ATCCTTTAATGAGGCTGTAACAGGGACAGGTTTTGTGGTTTGAATCTTTAAATCAACACACACACACACACACACACATACACACACACATACACACACACACACACACACAGTTTGTGCGCAGCCATCTTCTTTATGTAACTGTGGATCCTAAAACTGAGCCAGATCAGAACCTGTTCCTGCAGCGTGTTTGGTTTGGGTTGGGGTGGGGGGTCCAGTTACACATGGACCCATAGCAGCTCCACTCGTCTTTTATCTGGACTCGGACTGGATCAGGACCAGGTTCTGCCTCTGGACCTGGGTTTTGTTCAGGGTAACAGAGCTGCTGCATGTTTGGAGAAGAACAATGGAGGATCTAAAAGAGATTCTTCTTGTTTTGTTTCATCTTTTATCCAAAGGACTTCTTCAGTCTGAGGAGCTGCAACAAACTCAGTCGTATAAATATCACTCTCATAGTGGATCAATGTGTTTGATGTTGACATCCAGAACTAGCTGTTCACATGATGAAGGACCATCAGCCGTTAGAGTCCTGATGGGCGCTTGCTGTTCACATAGTCGGAGGCTCCGCCCCTGTTTAATGATGGACAGGTTCTCTTCACAAACATGGCCTCCGTCACTCCTCTCTGAAACCAACTACCAAGGATGTGCACATCTTCAAACAGCTGCCTCCAAAGGACAAACTCACACAAAAAATGATTAGGATGAAAGAACACACAAATAATATTAAATTAAATCAAATGAAAAGTGTCACAGCTGCAGCAGGTCGGACTCGAGCAGCTTCAGAAAACCAAACTTTTTATCACAAAGCAAAACAAAAGCTGTCAGCTGTTTTTAGTTTTTATTTTTAGTGGGAACTAAATCTGATATTTGGCTGCAAATCAGTACAAAGGTGATTTTAGACACTGTAGTGATGAACCCCCCCCCCCCCCACACACACACACACACACACACACACACACACACTCACACAGCAAACACAGAGAAAACCAGAGTCGAGACCGGAGCCCTGGGGGACACCATCCTGCCGCTGAGGAGCAGTGATGGACCTGGATGGACCTGGATGGACGGAGCGGGTCCCGTCAGATAAAAACAGTCTGAACTGAAGCGGAGAGGATCAAAAAGATCTGCTGAGATCTTGAAGCTTCTGATAGTTCAGTTTGATCTGGTGAGTTTGGAGCCGTTTGTGACTCTGCACACAGAAGATGAAGAGCTGAACACCTGAGTGTTTGCTCTGCAGGTGGGCTCAGTTCTGTCAGGTGGGCCCTTTAAACGAACCTGATCGGTGGGTTTTGGACCCGTTGGAGCCCGGCGTGTTTCTGTCCTCGGCTTCAGAACCGCCTGCTGTGAACTTCAGCCACAAATAACATTTTAACGGTAGAAAATGGGCTGCTTGATGGATTTCCCCTCGTAAATGTCCACCATCGCTCTGACTCCTCCCCCTTTTCCCTCGCAGCTCCTTGGCCTCACATTTTCCATGAACTATGCCAGCGTGCTCCCTCCCTCCATCATCCCATCCCTCTTCAGCTGCTGCGGCACCTCTTCATCCTCATCATCCTTCTTCGCCTCCTACAAAATTATGAGGCTTATCTGCTCCTGCTAACAATGGCCTCCTTTCTTCATGTTCTCCTCCTGCTCCTGCAACAACGAGCTGCTTTCTCTCCCTGCCAGCAGACTCCACGCCTCCTCCTCATATCTCTCTTCAGGAGATATCCTCCTCAGTTTCTGCTCATTCTTCTCCTCCATCTCCTCTCAACACCCCTCTGTGTGCATGCGTGCATTATTGATACATTCATATTAATCAACCAATCACTCCAGACCCAACAGCTTCTAACAAACTGGTCCACTTCTGGTTCTGGTCCAGTTCTGACCAAAACGACTGTCCTCAGGTCCGAGGGCTGTGGACGTTTACGAAGACAAATGTTTATAAAGATCCAGAGCTGGCGATCCTTGAAGGAATGCATATCGCCCGCCACGCTTCCTGCCAGAGTTTCAGAGTAAAATCATCCCCTTCCTGCCAGAGTTTCAGAGTAAAATCGTACGTTTACCGCCAGAGTTTCAGAGTAAAATCAACAGCTTCCTGACAGAGTTTCAGAGTA
This sequence comes from Hypsolebias longignatus, assembly GCA_031762435.1. Classification (NCBI taxonomy): domain Eukaryota; kingdom Metazoa; phylum Chordata; class Actinopteri; order Cyprinodontiformes; family Rivulidae; genus Hypsolebias; species Hypsolebias longignatus. The sequence continues at coordinate 36,081,317 of JARVGV010001459.1, read as the reverse complement.
AAATCATCCCCTTCCTGCCAGAGTTTCAGAGTAAAATTGTACGTTTACCACCAGAGTTTCAGAGTAAAATCAACAGCTTCCTGACAGAGTTTCAGAGTAAAATCATCAGCTTCCTGCCAGTTTCAGAGTAAAATCATCAGCTTCCTGACAGAGTTTCAGAGTAAAATCATACGTTTTCTGCCAGAGTTTCAGAGCAAATCATCAGCTTCCTGCCAGAGTTTCAAAGTAAAATCATCCCCTTCCTGACAGAGTTTCAGAGTAAAATCATCAGCTTCCTACCAGAGTTTCAGAATAAAATCCTCAGCGTCCTGCCAGAGTTTCAGAGTAAAATCTTCTGCTTCCTGCCAGAGTTTCAGAGTAAAATCATCCACTTCCTGCCACAGAACCCTGCTGGGTTTCATAATCCCGGGCTTCAGATCATTTTCTCATTTTAAATGGACAATAAAAGATTTTCTCCTGAGAGGAGCCACTTCAGTTTGGTTGGATGTGTTGCAGACAGACCTGCTGGAGGTCCATTCCTTTGGGTTCTGGTTCTGACAAACAAATGTTTCACATTTTCATTTCTGTGGTTGACTCTGAACTCGTTCTCACTGCGGAGACCCGACCGCACCGCAAGCTGCTCCTAAATCTCACGACTCCCCTAAAACATTTTGGGCCTTCAAGACTCAGAGGCTCTAGAACACGTGTCCCCCCCCAAACACGAGTCTGGACCCACAGAAATCTGTCCGGCTCTGCTGAAGCACCATCTGAGAGGAAGGAACCACAACATCCAGAAGTGTTCCTGAGCCCAGAGCAGAACCAGAACCAGACCTGGTTTTAGTGCAGGGGCCCCTGAAGGCCTCGTCGTTTGAGCTCAGGTTTCTTCAGATTCTTCAGATTATGAACTGGAGATGATGGAGATTAAAGTCTTTATTCAGGACCTTTATTCTGAAAGAGTTCCTCTAGTTTTAAAACAATCTCCTGCTGACTCTTCAGTCTTAGGGGGGTCTCGGGGGGGTCTCTTAGTCGCAGGATGGATTTGACCACCTATAAATGATTCTTTAAATAAACTTCTGAACGTCTTCTGTTAGCTCTGGCTGCTGTGAAGAGTTTAAAAAGTCCACGTTCGTCTCAGTAACTCGTTTATCAGAGGAGTTTAATAAAGGAGGAAGTGAAAGTAGGATGAGTGGAACGTCTCGTTTCATCTCTGGGAGAAACGTGACGGACGGAGCTGGACGTCCTGTTGTCGACGTCTGATGGACATTCTGTCTCTGTCCTCGTATGTCCCGTCCTCTTTGTCTCAGATGGTGGAGTTTTAGTGGTGCGTGCATGAAGTGCCGTCTGTGCATCACTTATTAAGCAGTATTTAAGATTTGTGGTGGGGGTGGGGGCGTGCATGGAAGAGTCGTCACTCCCCTGCACATCGTTTCTTCCCTTCAGCCTCATGGTTGGTCAGTGTTTTCATGTAGTGCGTGTGAATCAATCGGCTTCTTTTGATTGTGTTTAACATGTGGGGGTGAAGGGGGTGGGGGTCTGGTTGGAGCCTGGGTCTGAGGCAGGTCCCTGCAGCAGGCTGTCTGATTGGCTGCCTGGTTGTTTATGGCACCTGGTGTGTTTTGGAGGAGCGGCAGCCCGTCGGCGCTCTGCAGTCATTTCAAGGTTTCATGAGTTTTGCTGAAAGGCTTCACCTCCATCAACGTTCAGTCAGTCCTGGCCTGAAGCCTCTGAAAGCTTCTCTGTGCTGCAACTTTGCTTCATTTCCTGTTTTGTTGTGAATCTTTCAGGTCGCAGAGGTGGGGAAGGATTCCCTCCCCGCCTGGCTGCACTGGGACGCCAGCAGCAGGATCCTGCAGGGTCTACCTTTGGACGAGGATAAAGGAGTGAACTACATCTCTGTAACCATCTCTAAACACGCCGAAGCATCCTCATCCTCATCTTCTTCTGAGGTGTTTTCCATCGAGGTGCACCCTGAAGACCACCTGGATGCAGATTCCTCCCAGCTGCTGTCCAATCAGGCTGCCACCGAGGACCACGGCCAGCCGTTCCTGTGCAGCAACGAGGAGCCGGTCACCGTGCTCACCGTCATCCTGGACGCCGACCTGACCAAGATGAGCTCGGAGCAGAGGGTGGAGCTCCTGGACAGCATGAGGAGCTTCTCTGGGGTGGAGCTGCAGAGCATGAAGATGCTCCCTGTGGTCAACAACAAGCTGTTCGACATGTCCGCCTTCATGGCCGGGCCTGGAAACGCCAAGAAGGTGAGTGAATGAATGGGTGAACGAGTGAGGTGTGGGTGAAAAGGAGAATGTACCTTCACTGAATTCAGTTTTCTGTATCGAGACATGAAGTAGGCTAATCCAGCTGCGGCTAAAGTCACGTTACGACGTTTCGTTTCTTCAGATAAACTGCAGCGGGCACAGTTCAAAATCCATACAGGTTCTTGAAATCTGACCCAAAATGACTTGAAGTGTGAAATAAAACATAAATTGATCCAAAATATACAGCAGATATAGCAAAATGAAATCTGTGATTATAATCTGAAACTCAGAAATCAAATTTTTGAGTTTGAATTAAATTCAGAGAAGAAGAAAGAACAGGAAGAACAAGATGGCGTGAGAGGAAATGAAGCTCTGCGTTCCTGCATCTCCAGAAAACATTTAAATCCAGATTTCTTTAAATTTACGGATGAAACTAATTTTTTTTTTTGTTTAATAGTTTGCATTTTGTTGCAGCTAAATGATTGATTGATTGATTGATTGATTGATTGATTTATGTTGGGCACTACTGGATGCAAAACGTTGAAGAGTTACAGGAATCTGCTGATGGTTCTGCAGAAAATGTTTTTCTGTACCATGTTTCGACCTATAAGTCTTATTTTTTTGCATAATTTACATGCCCTACAACTTATAAAAACCAGATTCCAAAAAAGTTGGGACACTAAACAAATAGTGAATAAAAATTGAATACAATGATGTGGAGGTGCCAACATCTAATATTTTATTCAGAATAGAATAGAATAGTTCGAAGAAATGGACAGCGAGTTGCCCTCTGCGCATTCATGTTTCCACATATCTTTTGAAATGCAGCTGATTTGACCGTCAAAGTGCATTTATTAAGCAAAAGTTCAACTGAGACACATCTTTTCTATGATTTCAAGCAAACAAATAATTATTTTTAAGTGTTAATCTTGTTAAATTCTTGTTAAAGTCCTCCCAGTCACGCCCCGCGTTCACCATTTGGCAGCCCATCGATTTTTGGCACAACACCGGCCCACATTTCTGGATTGTCAACTGTGACGCGTAACAAACGCAACGTGTCAGCGGTGACGCATAATAATGCGACTTATATGGCAAAGTGACGTATTTATGGATTTTTCCACTTTATTAGACATACTTGGACTGATGCGACTTATAGGGCGGCGCGACGTGTTCGGCGGAAAATACGGTATTTTCTTGGGACCGAACGGTAACATTTTTAATTTTCCCAGAAGTGAGGAAAAACAGCCTTCTTGGATGAAACGGGAACGCCTTCAGATTATTCAGAGAAACGTTAATAATCATTCCTTCATTTTCGGGCTGCCTGTAACTTGAAAACTGAGAGCATTCTGTTCTCGTTTTTTAACGTTCGTGTTCAGAAACAACTGTACGGAGAAAATCCGGATGTTTTTGCAGATGAACGCTCGTTAACGTGTTGAGCTGCAGGAAGAAAACTTCTTGTCAGAACCAGCAGTTAAATTCAGCTTTAATACTGGAAACAAGAAAATATTAATGGGCCAGCGTTGGTATAAACATGGGTATCGGCCCACAAAAGATTTTTATTAATATTCACGATATTTACTTAAGAAATTTATATTTTCCTTGTTGAATCCGTCGATTGAGAGAAACATGGCAGTAATCAGATGCTGGAGCTCTAAAAACCAGAGAAATATTCATCTGGCAGCAAAGAAATGTAAACATGTGGGTTATTTATGACCGTGATGCTCACAGGGTGAGATGTGGTGAGTTGAGTCACTGGGGGAGCTGTTGGGTGTATCGTGTGAATAATTGTGACACCCCCACCCACCCACCCAGGCATGAACTTGCAAAGCGAAGGAATGAGGCAAACTTTGGGGGAAGACAACTGGGAACTCTAATGGGTCTGAGGAATATTAAAAGATTCTTACAATCCCAAAGCAGATGAAAATCAAACCGACACGCATGTGATGCAACAAGTGGGAGGCTAAACCGGTTTTTACCATCGCTGTGTTTGTGTTCAGTGAACATTCCTGAAAATAACTTGTCTGTGATGCTAATGGAGGTGTCTGTTTCCTCAGGTGGTGGAGAACGGCGCTCTGCTGTCGTGGAAGCTCGGCTGCTCGCTGGACCAGAGCACCGTTCCAAATATTAACAGCGTCCAGGGTCCTGCAAAAGAAGGCACGATGTCAGCCAGGCTGGGATACCCGGTGGTGGGGTGGCACATCGCCAACAAGAAGCCTCACATCCCGAAGCGGGTGAGGCGACAGTTAAACAACACCCCAACACCGATTCTGGCAGTGCTTCCTCCGACAACAGTGGTGGAGCCACCAGTGAGGATTATCCCAACCCTCTCCTCTCCGTCCATTGCAGCACCCACAGAAAGTTCTACTCTCCCTGTTAGAGGCCCATTTCCTCTTCCAGGGAAGCCTACAATCAGAGTCCGTGACCCTATAGCCCACACCCCAACAATTGTACCCCCTCAACCAACAAGTGTTATGGAGACCACCAGCACAGTTTCCATCCAGCCAACCGCGACCAGGTCTATTTTTGTGGAACCCACCCCTACGCTGGTCAAAACCACCAAGAAACCAGGAAAGAAGATCACAACCACTCCAGCATACAAAGATCCATCCAAGGGACCCACACGCAAACCGCCCAGGAGTACCACACCATCACCCGGTGTCATTTTCGATCCAAACAATGAGAAGCCAGTCCTGAGAAACGCCATTGACCAAGTCAACGCTTTGGTGGGAACATATTTCGAGGTTAAGATCCCTTCTGATACATTCTTTGATAAAGAGGATGGAACAACTGATAAACTACGTCTCAGTCTGAGACAGAACCACAACGAAGTGGTTGGAGAGGGATCCTGGATCCAGTTCAACACCACCAGCCAACTCCTCTATGGCCTTCCAGATGTTCAGCACATAGGTAAACACGAATACTTCATGCATGCAACTGACAAAGGTGGCCTTAATGCAATCGATGCGTTTGAAGTCCGAGTGAAGCGCTGGCCTGCCAATGACAAAACCCCTGTCATTTTCACGGCTCGCTTCGACGGTGATCCGCGGTCTGTCACCAGTGACATCCACAAGAAGATCCTTCTGGTTAAAAAACTGGCCTATGCACTTGGGGACCGAAACAGCAGCACAGTGAGTTTAAGGAACATCAGCAAAGGGTCAATTATGGTCGAATGGACAAACACCAGCCTTCCCCAGCACCCGTGTCCAAAAGAACAGCTCATAGTTATGAGCAGGACGCTTGGCAATGCTGATGGAAGACCCTCACAGAAATTCAGGGACAACATGGAACCTGACTTCAGACCATTGGACGTCAAAGTGAAGGGACGAGCAAGCTGCCGAACATATTCCTTTATCCCACCAGCAGAGATGGATATGCCAGAACCCCCTGCAGTCACTCCAGGTGTGGGATCAAGCCGGCGCAGCACAGATGACGTGTACCTTCACACAGTCATTCCAGCTGTGGTGGTAGCTGCCATTTTATTAATCGCAGGAATCATTGCGATGATCTGCTACAGGAAGAAACGAAGGGGCAAGCTCACCATTGAGGACCAGGCCACCTTCATCAAAAAAGGTGTGCCAATCATCTTTGCAGATGAACTCGATGACTCAAAACCACCTCCGTCCTCTAGTATGCCCCTGATTCTCCAGGAGGAGAAACCCCCTCTTCCTCCCCCTGAGTATCCCAACATGGCCACTCCAGAGACCACTCCCCTAAACCAGGAGCTGCTGGGGGAGTACACAGCTCTGCGAGATGAAGACCCCAACGCACCACCCTACCAGCCTCCACCTCCCTTCACCACTCCCTTGGAGGGCAAGGGTTCCCGTCCCAAGAACATGACTCCCTACAGATCTCCGCCCCCCTACGTGCCACCCTAAGACTTGGTAAGCCCTCCCCTGGGAGGGTGGAGGGCAGAAGATGCCTGAGGAACTGCAACGGTTTCTATTCTGGTGTTTTGATCTGTCTGGACTTTTACTGGGAGAGACAAGAGGTGCTAAAGTACAAAACAGTCACAAGGGACTTTGGTTTGGGAGGGGAGACGTGTTTGGGTGGGACAGATGGGATGACCAGTTGACACAGCTGGGAGTGACTACAGCTTTTAATGGTAGCTCGACTCCAGCAGAGGACGAAGCCAAACAAAGTCTGGTCCTGATGAGCTTCTGGTTTGAGCCAGCTGCTCAGACGCAACGACCGGGAGGAAAGCCCTCCCTTCTCAGCCTTTTAGGTTTTTCTTAGATTTGAATACTGGATCCAGATTTTATTTTTCTTCTTTATCCCAAAACCTTTAATTTTTTATGGTCTAAAGTGTTTGCTTAACAACATTTCTTGTCTTGCTTTGGAACAATACGAGACGACAGGGAGCTGTCAGCGGACCACTGCTGGCAGCCACTTGTGAGGTGCCCCCGACCTCCGAGGGTCTCAGACCTCAGACCGGACCGGCCTGCAGAAAGAACGGGGCCAAGGGGTGGGGGGGTGAGCGAGCAGGTGTGAGTACACCTTTTGAAAACTAGCTGTCTGTCTGTTTCTTCATTCACAACGTCTAGTAACAGAATAAATAACAAGGTAGCTTCAAAAGACGTCGACGAGTAATAATTTGTTTTATTGGTTTAAAGATCTTGATTTGACTGGATGGAGGAAGAAATCAAGCAGAAGGGTGGTGCTTTCCTCAGACAAAGTCCAGATAGTTTTTTATTCCTCTTTTTGTATAACACCAAACGCAACCCGGTCCAACTAACAGGAAAATGGGCTGCAGGAGGTCCACCAGGAACTTTGATCTCAGATCAGTTCTTTATCTTTCACCGTTTGATGTGGATTTCTGATTTTGAAGCTGACTTCAGTTCATACTTTCATCTCACGTTGGGTTTATGTGACTACAATAAACAGAAAGCTAAGGAATGACATTTTAATCAGTATTAGATACGTTTCCATGGATACCTTTATAAACTAGTTTAAAGTTCAAACAAACGCTGACAGGAGGGAAAATTATAACTAAATGAAACATTTTAACTGGCAGAGAAGAAGAGAAATGAACGATGCAAGTCTTACTCCCATTCGCCAATGACCCCCAGACCAGAGCCGCTGGAGTCGGGCCTCCTGTTAGACCCAAGACCACCAGTGTGGGGGTCCTGAGGTCATCTCCAGGTTCCCTGCCAGCATTGTTTCTTCATATTAGATAAATGGTGGAACAAAGTGAGTTTAATTCACGTGTGTTGGGATGAAACTAAACTGGTGAAGGTCAACCACGGATATTTGTAGTCTCCTGTCGGTGATGTTTGCGTTTGGAGGTCAGAAGATAAAAGTCTGGGAACCCCGAGGTAGAGAGGAAGTTCATCTGCTCGGGATGACCACGCTTTGAGAGAATCAGGAAGCACCAACACTTCGGTTCAATACTGAGCTTTGATTTTAACCACAACCGGTAACAAAGATATTCCAGAGTCATCGGGGCATATCTGTGTCATGGTGATGACTATTTCCTGAAACACGCCATGCTCCAGTGCTTCCTGAAAGTTTCTCAATAAGACCGCAGAGAGTCTGAATCCATCCGAGCTGGAGGTGTTGTGAACAAAATGTCTGCTTTTTAAAATTTTATTAATTTTTTTATGACGCCTCTTTTAAATTTAACAGATGGCGAGAGTATGTCGTCGTGTTTTTCATACATTTGTACCGGCTCACATCTCAACGTGTTTCCATCACACAGCCAGAAATAACCCTAACCCTCCAACGCACAAACCACAGCGCCCCAGTGTTCAAATATTGATTCAGAAATACAAAAATCTATAAATAAAAGAGAAATCTGCTCCAGTTATGCAAAGACCGTCATGGCAGAAACCACTCGGGGCCATCGGCACCGGAGCACACGGCGCTGTTCATACATTTCAGGAAGTAGACCTCACCGACCTGTAGCTCCGCTCTGATAACTGGAATATCTGCAGACAGGCTGGGGTCAAAATGTGGAATAAAATAATAACTATGAATATTAATAATCGCAGCGTTGGCCGTTTGGTTTGAGTCCAAATATTTTGTTGCTTTCAAACGTTTTCTTCAGCGAGGATTTTTATTTTCTCACTAAACTTTGTTTTTAAATTTGCAAATATTCCTTTTTCACATCCAGAAACTATTTGGATCTTATGAAGTTAAAATATATACAGTACTTCATTTAAATAACGCGCTGGTAAACGCTGACATTTAAATTCAAATTCAGTCAAATCTGTTTAATTAAAACAACTTTAGTCCATTTGATCTGAACTATGTTCACCTGAACTTTACTCCATGTTGATCTGGAGACCAATTAATTGATCTAATATTGGTTTAATGTCATTCTGCGTGATTCTGTTTATACCTTTGTCCTCCAGATTTTATTTAATGTACTTTACAGATAATTTGTTCCTGTGCCACTGGGTTGAGGTGGTGGTGGTGGTGGTGGGG
>JARVGV010001459.1:36049455-36060312 GCA_031762435.1 Hypsolebias longignatus | reverse complement strand
ACAAGAACATGTCTGCATTGGTTTTTGCCAGGATTCCAACAGATTCTTAAAACCATTTAGAGAAGTCAAGGTCGAGAACTTCAGATCTTTTTGTAAGATATTCCATGAAGCAGGAGCAGAGTAGGAGAAGGTCTTTTTGTCTAGTTCAGATCTCACTGACGGAACACTGCAGGTAATAATGTCCTGAGAGCGCACGTTGTAGCTGCACTCATGCAGTAACATGTAGGAGGAGATGTATGAAGGCAGCAGATTTCAGATGATTTCAAACGAAGACAAGTTTGTATGCTACTCTGATATAGGGTAGCCGAAAGCTAATCTGATCTGAGTTAGCTGATAGCTGAAAGCTAGTCTGAGCTGGGTTAGCTGAAAGCTAATCTGAGCTGGGTTAGCTGAATACTAGTCTGAGCTGGATTAGCTGAATGCTAATTTGAGCTGGATTAGCTGAATGCTAATTTCAGCTGGATTAGCTGAATGCTAATCTGAGCTGGGTTTGCTGAATGCTAGTTTCAGCTGGGTTTGCTGACTGCCTGTCTAATATAGGGTAGCTGAAAGCTAGCATGAGCTGGGTTAGCTGAATGCTAGTCTGAGCTGAATTAACTGAATGCTAATCTGAGCTAGATTTGCTGAAAGCTAGTCTGAGCTGGGTCAGCATGGGCCTACTCATCTTCTTGGAACCAGCTACCTCAGGACTTGTGCTCCATCACTGATATGGAGTTTTTTAAATCTAATCTTAAAACATTTTTATTCAGGCAGGCTTTTAATACCTAATAGTTCTTTGCCAATCTTATGTTTTAATTGTTTTTAATTCTTAATTGTTTGTTTTTACTTGTGTATTGTTCAGCACTTTGTGCACCTTTCGGCTGCTGGAAAGAGCTCTATAAATAAATAAAGTTTTGATGAACGTTTAGTCATTAGATGCTCATGTTTGCTCACCGTCATCACTGCCTGCAGGCCGCTCTTCACTCCTTTATGTGGAACTCGCCTCTCATCCTTCTTCTGGTTTCTGATTTTTAATAAATGGAGATTTTCATGTGTGAGCACATGAACCCAGAATAAATCAAATAATCAGGGGAGCCTCCTGAGTTTCAGTTTCAGGGATGGAGACCGGATTTAAAGCTGCGAGGCAAATTTCAGATGATTTCAAACGAAGACAAGTGTGTGCTCCTATTATGAGACATTACAGAGCAGCTTCTGAACGCTGCAGTCAGGAGCGCATGAATCATTTCAACATGATAATTAAATTCCTCACAGCGTGTTATTAAAACACTGTGATGGAAACATTTTATTATGTGTGTCACGGTTGAAGCCAACAGGTTCTATCTCTACAAACACTCCGTCATTCAGATAGTTCTGATCACTTTCTGTGCTCATCCCGTCTCCATGCATGAGCGCGTGTCTGAATCCTGACATGATGAATCTTTGTGATGGACTGAGACGCTTCACTGCCTCCGTTTCCTTTTGTGCTGCTCTCTGTCACGCAAACATGAAACAATAAAGTGGATTCAAATCTTTTTTCTTGTTTTTAATATAAAATTGATCAATGAGGCTTTAATTCCACAAACGTACTCATCAGCTTTTAAATCAAATACTAAATATTTGACTCTTGGGAAAGTTTGTTTGTTTGCAGATTAACAGTTGTTGTTGTTGTTGTTGTTGTTGTTGTTGTGTGTTTTAGTTACTTTCAATAATTATCTCATGACTCTGGGAACCAGGATTTGTTTGTAAACAAGGAGCACTTGGGTCATTATGGAATGACGCCACCCCCCCCCCCCCACACACACACACACACACATCCTGTTGTCTTGACTTTATTTTGTTAAGGGGCGTGGTCTAGGTCTTAGGGCGTGTCCACACGGGATGATTTTTGTGAACGCTCAAAAGGCCCACAATGGTTCTTTTTGAAACAAGGTTCCAGAGTGAAGACATCTTAAAATGCCACAGTTGTGCTTTGAGTGACACAACTCAATCAATGATGTCATAGCTCCGCCTCTAATCTGACCTTCAGACCGAGGGCTGCATGCACACCTTGTTTCCTGTATCAGGACTATTGTCATGTTGTTGTTACAGCGCCACTTACAGGCTGGATGGAGTTACTGCAGCATTTTGGGTTCATCCATCCATCAACCATCCATCCATCCATCATACATCCATTTCCCAACCATCCATTGAACAATCCTTCTATCCAACCATCCATCCATCATCCATCCATCCATCAACCATCCAACCATCCAACTATCATCTAACCATCCATCCATCTATTGTTCATCCATCATCCAACCATCCATCAAACCATCCTACTATCATATAACCGTCCATCCATCTATTGTTCATCCATCATCCAACCATACATCAAACCATCCAACCATCCTCTAACCATCCATCCATCTATTGTTCATCCATCATCCATCCATCCATCAAACCATCCAAATATCATCTAACCATCCACCCATCTATCGTTCATCCATCATCCAACCATACATCAAACCATCCATCCAACCATCCATCTGTCATCCATCCATCTATTATTCATCCATCATCCAACCATCCATCAAACCATCCATCCATCCAACCATCTGTCTATCATCCATCCATCCATTGAACCATCCAACCATCCATCTGTCCATCATCCATCCATCTGTCTATTATCCATCCTTCCATCATTGAGGCATCCATCCATCATCCATCCGTCCTCTTTACCTGTTCATTCCTTCAGGGTTGCAGAGACTTTAGGGGCAGAGATTGGGCAGAGCAGCCGACTTGGGACCCAGAAGTCCCAGGTTCAATCCCCAGCCATTCCCCCATGTTGTGGTGTCTCTGAGCAAGACACCTAATCCCTAATTGCTTCTCGGGCAGCTGCCCACTGCGCCACCTGGGTGCATCCCAGGTGCGATGGGTTAAAAATGCAGAGAATCAATTTCGTCTTTGTAAGGGAACATACAACGATGACAACACATAGCACTTGTTATTATTATTATTATTATTATTATTATTATTATTATTATTTATTATTATTATTATTATACGTGGTGCATATCTTCAGGGGTCCCTGGGTGAAAGGTGGGTTAACCCTGGTCAGGTCACCTGTCCACTCAGACATGAATGAGAGTGGCACATATTTCAGAGTAATAAATGAAGCTAACCTGCATGGTTTTGGTTTGTAGGAGAAAACCTGCACAAGGAGAACCTGTAAACTCCTGCAGGAGTCCAGTGCTTTGATTACTGGAGCTGTAAACATGAGGACCAGCCAGTATCAGACTGGTGGTCATAATGTTACGAATGAGTTGTGTTTTATTCACTCATTTCAATGCAGCAGTCTAAAATAAAGATAAGTACACAATAGTAAAGTTAATAATAAATCTTGGCCCATATCCATGGGAATGTAAGTTTTTTTTATTTTGATCTGGGTCTAGAACTTCTTCTGCCAAAGCCTGTCATTCAGTCAAAGCCCTGGCCTCCTCTTCCTCATTACAGCCACTCATAAGGTCAGTCATTCCCTCCAGTGAAATATGGAAACAGACAGGAAGTCGAGCAGAAAGAGCCGTGTCACATCCCAAAGCTTCATCTCTGACACTCCAGCATGAAGAACTAAAAATGGCTCTCCTAATTAACATCCCGATGCCCTCGAACGCGTCACCATCGGCTGAAGCTGCTCCTCAAATCCATCCAGCGTTTTTTTTTTTACTTCATGGAGGTTTGGAGAAAGAGCAAGGTCTCAAACAGAGACAGGAAATCAAAAGCTCATATGTTGAGCTTTATAAACAACTTTTAACATGAAAAGCTCCATGAGCTCTTGATTGAAGCACAGGAGTCACAGCAAGGAAAATCTGGTCCTAGCAGCAGGACTGAGTTCTCCAGAGGTGAAGCTTCAGGAAGGTTTTACTGGTTTTCTTCTCATTTAGGTTGACAAAGTTTAGAACCATCCGTGATTTTAAATTGTCTGACACCAGTGAAGCAAAGAGGTCCTGAAGAACAAAAGTCTTTACAGATCTGGTACTAACCAGAGCCAGCCTCATCAAGACCAGGTCACTGGTTGACCAGGAACAAAGTCCAGGGGATGGAGGTTCTGGAGATCCACTACCTGAGCAGAGACAGCGGAGGCGATGATGGGACAGACGTTCAGGTGTCCAGGAGATGAAGGGAGAAGACCCCATGAAGGTTTTAAACCCGACTCTCTGCGTCTCCTGCGCCTCTTCATACAGGAAGAACTGAGCAGTGGCGACGGAGATGAACCGATGAGGATGAAGAGCAGAAACAAACACCAACACTGGTGGAATATGACTACACCTCTTCATCTTCAGCTGGGTCTGACACTGAGGAGGACTGGGTGATCCTGAACCAGCTGCGAGGAGACAAACTGATCACAAACAACAACAACAACAAATAAAGCCGGTGAAAGCCAAAGGCTCGCCAGAACCATCTTCAAGTTCAGAAGGCTCAAAGCTGGTCAAAATCAGAACCAGCAGAACATTCTGTGTCCACCAGCATTAGAACTGGTTCAGCTTTAACCAGTAAAGATCAAACTGCATTCAGGTCAAAGTAGAAACAAGTAAAAAACACAACCAGGTGGAGAACAAGTTAGAAAACTGCTCAAAAACTGCAAGAAGATTTAAATTGAACCAGAGGTGATTTTAGCCTCTTTTTTTGTGGTGGGGTGCTCAAGAACCCCTAAAATTCAACTCTGCACCGCTGAATATGAACCATCATTAGGATTCTGTAAAGAAACTCACTTCTCAAACCTTAGATTCACCAAAAATATTGAATAAAAATGGAATAAATTATAAAACGGGTCAGGAAAATCTGATTTTTTATTTATTGGTTTATTTTTGCATGAGTCGGATCCTCCACGCCGCCTGTCAATCAATCCAGCAGGCTCACCAGCAACTGACCAATCAGCAACTTCAATTTGTCCCAAAGGTAAACGACCCTTACCTGCAGGAGCTCCACCCCCTTTTCCTCCGACAATACTTTGCATTCAGAGGAATTTCATGAAAAATCTTGAGACAAACGGTTGAACGTCAGTGGAGAACATGTGATTCAGACACGTGTTACCTGCGGATGAACCCCGGCTGCAGACACGACTCACTCACTCGAGACGAAAACAAAAAGGGCTGACGTGGCAGCAGAACTTACGTGCATGAGGAGGAGACAGGAGCATGACGCCACACAGGACAATGCACGGACAGGGGAGCAACACAAAGAGACACTAACCAGGAGATGAACACACACACCTGGGGAAGGACAACAGGTGACAGACTACACGAGGAGCAGGTCAGGACACACACATGACACAAAACACACACACATCCTCTCACCCTGAACGTTCAGGGTGTAAAACACTTGATTCCTTCTCAAAAACTAAACCAAGTCTAGAAAAGTGTAAAGATGATAGACGGCCGACCTCGTGAGCAGATGAAGACAACAGTGATAAACAGGAAGTACCACATGTTCACCTGTACGAAGGTAACTGCAGGTACATCTTCCGTTTTCTGTTATAATTACATTGTACTGGTTAAATTAAAGGTCGAGGCTTAAAGATAGTTGTGTTTTGTTTTGTGTGTTTTTAATGTAGATGTTGTATCTTCTGAGTGTATAGGTTTAGTCTTTGTTTGCTCTGATCCTTTAAAAGTCCCATTTGTGACTGAGCTCCTCGTTTACGTCCAGACCACCCTGAACCCTGCACTAAGCAGAGTCAGGTCTGGTTAGTCCCTGGATGGGAGACCTCCTGAGAAGCCTTAATCTTTTGCACTTCTCACAACCTCACCTGACCCCCTAAAGGTCAGGGTTTTGTGACTGTCGTTAAATAAATATCTTTATCTTGGCTCAAATTTCTTGTTTTGACTGGATTAAAACTTTCATGTGTTGAAACTAAATGTCCCAGAAAACCTCGACTGACCATCACAGCTAACCTGCAGGTAAACTTTTAATATTTCAGTCACACTCCTGCAGTTTTTTTCTTCTTGTTAAATGAGTTTTGTTGAGTAGGGCGTGGTGGCACAGAGGTTAGACCGCTGGTTCAACTCCCATTACCGACAACATCAAAATGTTGGCAGGGATAGATGAAGCACCCATGCCTGCCTCCACCCCCATTTACCCCACTATGGGCCCTTGAGCAAGGCCCTTAACCCCCATCACGTGCTCCTCCAGTTGCCCCAGATGGCAGCTCTCTGCTCCACACAGAGGGCTGTGGTAGCGTCAAGGACGTCCGGTGTAAAAAGAGTCAAGTCTTCGTGTGAGTTATTTCTCTGTGGCGACCCCTGAAGAAGGAGCAGCCGAAAGAAGAAGAGTTTTGAGTCCAAACGTGGGCCGAGCAGCTAAAAACGTGCACGTAGAAGTGTCAGCTGCTCCACAGGACTGTGACTGGTGAGCAGATGTGAGGGTGAGGCTTTATTTCAATGAGGTGTCTGCAGGGGGGGGGGGCGCTCTGAGCGCCGTCGGCCTCTCTCCATCGTCAGTCCTAACAAACCGTGGCAGCCGTGCACTAATGAGCTATAATTGAGCTCATCGAGGCCGTGAGACGTTTGAAACTCTCGCCCGAGTCACAGCCTCATCGTGCCAGGAGGAATGTCAGAGCCGGGCCGGGGCTAAGCCACGCTGGCACGCCCTCAGGACACGCTGGCGGAGCTCTCTGATTGGCCGCCAGCCCTGGAAGAACTCGACACAAACTTCAGGGGAAGCAGCGGCGAGTTCTGCCCGGCACTCACCCCCCATGACCTTGAACAAAACAATGAAAATGAAACAAGGAGCCATCGCTCCAGACCACCTGATGTTAGGAAATCCAGGGCGGGCTGGAGGGGGGGTGGGGTCTCTGAAAGCCCAGATGAAGCAGCTCCAGCTCGTTTCGACAGTGGAGCTCCATAAATCTGCCTCAGTCACAACAACTCCACGTACAGTTGGAGGATCTGGAGTTTCTGTTCGCTGCAGCAGAAGGTGGAGACGTCTCTGGGGAGCGGGACAACTTTCACAACACTTAAATCATCACTCTGTGACAAGACTCCCCGCTCCTCCAAATTTTAACACTTAACGCTTTTAAAAAACAACAACTCAGTTTTGCTTTATGGACATTTTAAAGCTTCCTGCTCAATTTCACAAGCGCTAAAAAAAAAAACAAGTTACTCCTTAAGAAAAGAGATGCCAGACTCTCATTACATAAAACTTCTGCTCAACGGGTTCCTGTTGTGGAGAAGATGGATTCACAGGTGATCAGGTGAAGACGTCATGAAATGAGAGGACCGTCGGCTTCACAGAGTTTCAGTCTGGACGTTCTGCGTCGGTCCTGAACTGTCTCTGCCTCACAAACTGACATCAGCTGTTTCAAAAGTCACACACACACACACAGGAAGAACTCTTCCAGTGCACGGAGGCTCATGAACGTGTCTGCCATCCAACCTGGTGAATACAGATCATGCCTTTGGACCGAGGATGTTGTTGGTTTGCTCCTACACTCTGCTCTCTTGTTTTGACTGCAGCCGCTTGTTGCGTGCATGTGTGACTTCACACCTGCAGGGTTCTTCACACTCTTCAGGACTGAAAACCTCCTCTGAGCTTCTCTGGACTCAAGACTTTTGGCTTCAGAGAGAACCAGGGCTGTCGTCTTGATCACGAACAGCTCCTGGTATCGTCTCTGCTGATCTTCTCTTGATCTTGTCGACTCAGAGCAGAAGCACACGCAGGGAGCCCGGTGTGTGTTTTCCCTCCAGATGTGCACAGCTGACGGTGTTTGTGGGAGAGAACCATTAGCACTTTAAAGGCTGCGTTTGTGCCGCTTATTGAAATGAAAAAGTAACAAACAGGCCTGAATGGCTGTTCCTCCCTAATAAAACTAATCCACCATAATTACGCTGCAGTGCCCGTGCAGTTAGGAGGCAGTGACGGGTTCTGCTCTGCTGCATTTTACAGCTGAGGCTGGTCGAGGTGCCGAGGGTTTAATTTAACCAAACATCTGCGATGGGAGGCGCCCGTTGGATAACTCAAACTAATTACACTCACTTTAACGGGCAGCCTCGTTAGAAGACACGAGGACATGTGCTGGGCTGGAACGGCTCGATGCAGACGTGCGTCCAGCAGTGAGTAAACAGAATTAGTTGTTAAAATCACTGCGGTCACGCTCACTTACAGCACTTCAGTAAAGATCTCTCAGAAGATGTTTGGGTTAAAAACAGGCGTCCAGTTGCAGACTGTTTTCTCTTGGCTTCATCTCTTTGAAGCTTTTAAATCATCTCAACATTCAGTCCCTGTGTGAGTCTTGCTGTGGTCACCATGGCAGAAAGAAGACTGTTTATTCTGTTCGTCCTGGTTGAACCGAACTGGTGGAGTGAATCCAGTCAGGAGGAAAGAGTGCCTCGTCACGAAGCCATCGTGAATCTGTTCTCCTGCAGCTCATTAAGGTCCCGACTGAACTGGGAACTCAAATGCTTCTTGAACAGGCCAGCAGAAACCCAGCTGCTTCAAAATAAAGCTCCGAGATACTCTTCAAAGTAAGAGTCTGGCTCTGTGGCTTGGATGTTACAAAGTGAAGTCCTAAATTAAATGTTGGTGTTTAAAGCAGAAGCTGCTGATGTTCCCTTCAGTGTCTCTGCATCCATTTGTATTCAAGAACCCTGCTTTTTTATTTTTTCCACCTGAGATTGTGTCTAATAATCAACATGTTCAATACTTTTTTTATCTGTCAGATTTCATTTCACTGATGTGAACAGATTCCATGAATAAGAGACAAGTGAAATGTGAAGCAGGAGACAACAAATGGATCCATGGTCACCATCAGCCTGATGAGTTTTAACACCTGCAGTCTGATAAAAAGTCAAGGATGAAACAATCTGAGCCTGAAAGATGCTTTTAAAAGCCCCAACGTTTGTTTTGGTTCTTTTGAGATGGACCTTTAATTAAGACTGAAGCGACACGACGTCACTCAGAGCAGAGGAGGGGTCACTCTGCCACACAGACAGAAACTCACCCACGTTTCATCCAGAATTCTTCTGAAAGTTGTGAAATTCACTTTTTAAAAAGATGAATAAAGAAACAACAGGCCGACAAAGACGAGGACAGCGATGACCTGAATTTAATCCAAAAACCACAGGCAGAGGTTCCTGCACACGTTCTACAAAACAACAACGTTCAGTAATTCTGTTGAGTTCAGGAGAACACTGAAGATGGATGAATGATGGGGGATGAATGTTGGATGGATGGATGGATGTTGGGCAGATGGATGGATGGATGTTGGAGATGGATGATTGATGATGATGGATGGATGATGGATAAATGATGGATGCTAGATGGATGTGGATGTTGGATGGATGATGGATGTTGAATGTTATAAGGATGGATGATGGATGGATGTTGAATTGATATTGGATGGATGATGGATGGATGGATAGATGATGGATAGTGGATGTATGATGGATATTGGATGTACATATATGATGGATGGATGGATGGTTGTTGGATGATGATGGATGTCACTTCTTCACTCACTGTGCACGCTGATTCACTCACTGTGCACGCCGCTTCACTCACTGTGCACATGCCTTCACTCACTGTGCACGCTGCTTCATTCACTGTGCACACGCCTTCACTCACTGTGCACGCTGCTTCATTCACTGTGCACGCTGCTTCATTCACTGTGCACGCTGCTTCATTCACTGTGCACGCTGCTTCACTCACTGTGCACGCTGCTTCACTCACTGTGCACGCTGCTTCATTCACTGTGCACATGCCTTCACTCACTGTGCACGCTGCTTCATTCACTGTGCACGCTGTTTCATTCACTGTGCACGCTGCTTCACTCACTGTGCACGCTGCTTCACTCACTGCGCACGCAGCTTCACTCACTGTGCACGCTGCTTCACTCACTGCGCACGCAGCTTCACTCACTGCGCACGCTGCTTCACTCACCGTGCACGCCGCTTCAGTCACTCACTGTGCACGAGCAGGTTGAATCCACAGGGAAGCGTCAGGTCTGTTGATGACGACATGAGGTGTCTGGTTTCTGTCCGTTCTTCCAGCGTTCCTCTGAGTGGAGCTTGAACCTCCAGCGTGGTCCAGCTGTTCTTGGACGAGGAGTTTTCTTTTGGTTTGGACTCTTTTTCTTGTTGTTGTCTTGTAGAAACAGCGCAGAAGATCCAGAACCACGAGCTGATGCACTGTCTAACTGCTGTCTGTGTTTTTGCAGGCAGACATCACAGAAACATCTTGTGTTTTGGGTTTTCTGCTCGAACAGAACCTCAGCAGAGCTGCAGAATGACCGGACCACCAGGATGATACCAAACAAACAGAACCAGACCACCGGGCTGGGGCCGGTGCCAGGTGGAAGAACACAAGTCCAGCTCTGTTGGCTGACCTAAAGTTCTTGAGAAGCTCATTGATGCCAAATTAAATGTTTACTTTCCTTCTTTAAAGATAAAAATACATTTTACAGCCTGAAAATTACACAAAGTGAAAAAGAAAAACTTCAGGCACGATTAAAGGATAAAGGTTCAAAATAATCCTTTAAACTTCCACGTCCTCTCTCCCATCTGTTAAACTCAAAACTCACTCGTTAACGATTTCCATGTGAATTTAAAAAGATTAAAACAAAAAGGAGTAAAATAACAGATCTGGATATTTAGACGTGTGGAGGTGCTGCAGTGGTTCAGTTGGTGGAGATGATGCCTCTCAGTGAAAATGTTCAAATAACAAATTGACAGATGTAGGACAGGTGTGAGTGAGGACAGCTGTCCTGATGGACAGATGTAGGACAGATGTGAGTGAGGACAGCTGTCCTGATTGATAGATGTAGGACAGGTGTGAGTGAGGACAGCTGAGCTGATTGACAGATGTAAGACAAGTGTGATAGATGTAGGACAGGTGTGATTGAGGACAGCT
>JARVGV010001459.1:35744940-35755505 GCA_031762435.1 Hypsolebias longignatus | reverse complement strand
CAGACAGACAGACAGACAGACAGACAGACAGACAGACAGACAGACAGACAGACAGACAGACAGACAGACAGACATGTTGTCAGCCAGCCTTCTCTAGTCATGAATAATTTAATTGTCAGAGAACTGACCGAGTCCAACTGGACCAGAGCATCTGGAACTTCTAACAGGTACCAGACGGTTCTGGTACCAGACTAAAAGTTTCATCCACCGTGTTTTAAAATCAAAGCAGGTGGACCCGGCTCCTGAACCAACACCATCTGGGTTCTGTGCACTGACCCACTCCAGTGAAAGAAGTTCTGGATCAAACTGACTTTTTGTGGAAGAGTTCTGCGGCCCGGCCCGGCCCGGCCCGGCCCGGCTCTTACCCCTCGGTTGCTGGCGTTCTCCTGCAGGAACTTCCTGAACTTGTTGAGAAAGATGTAGCGCGAAGCTTCTCCCTGAAACAGAACCAAATGTCTGGGTCAGAACCCAGATTTCACCACAGAACCTGGTCAACAGCACCCCACAGGGAGGCTGCGCAGTGGTGCAGCGTCACGCTGCAGGAGGACCCTGGTCCAGGTTTTCAGGATTAAAACTGAATTTGACAGAGTTCTGGTTCATTGACCCGGTTACAGATCAGTCACATTCATCAGCTGCTGACCCAGAACCAATCAGACTGACTCTGAACAACACCGTGTTCCTCCTGACTGAACAGAACCAGTTCTGAATATTGGGCCATTTCGGGTCAGAACTGATTCTCACACCACAGAAATTGGTTCCATGTCGTTTTGACCCTGAAAACAGAGGGAACCTGGACCTGAGTGAACAGTTAGTCCAGAGAGGGGGACCCAGCCGGATCAGAACCGAGTGTTGGTACCGTGGTTTTGTCCTTGTTGTTGAGCAGCAGCCTCAGGATCTGGACCTGCAGCTCCTCCACCACTGAAGAAGAGAAGAGACATGTCAGCATCAGAACTTTACGATCTGTACCAGCAGACAGAACCCGATGACCCGGTTCTGACCTTCGATCCTCTTCTTCAGCCTCTGGCAACCTCGCTCGTACGCCCGCCGCCTCAGACGCTCGTCAGAACTTTCATCTTTGGGTTCGCGCTCATCTTTACCCTGCAGAGCAACAGGAAGGAGGCATGCCTGTCAGACTGTGGGAGGTCCATCAGGTCCAGGTTCAGGTCCAACACCTGGGTCTGTAACAAAACCCAGCAGAACCGGAGGACCAGCGGAGGAGTTCTAGATTATTTAATTCAAATATGTGACTTTGGTTCTGAGATGTTTGTCTTTTAGTGGATCTTTCTTCTGAAATGAAGAAGAACCAGAACCAGAACCAGCTCCAGGAGGCTCTGATTGTTCAGAACCAAGATCAGTTTTGTCTGTGCTCACAGATCCGACGGGTCGGCTCAGCTGGAGCAGGAATGAGAAATAATCACATCAAAACCAAACTTTAAACACAAACACATAGTCTGCACTTTAACGTTTTCATAAAACAATACAATTATAATAAATATATAAAATAATACTATAATATATATAAAGTAATATAATAATAATATAATAATACAAATATTTCTAAAATAATAAAATACAACTTTAATCTTTTCCTGAAAGAGCTTTACTGTGAAAACAGCATTTCTTCTAAAAACCCTTTAGTAAACTTTATTAAATCATAATAAACTTTACTAAATCATAATAAACTTCATTAAATCATAATAAACTTTATTAAATCATAATAAACTTCATTAAATCATAATAAACTTTATTAAATCATAATAAACATCATTAAATCATAATAAACTTTATTAAATCATAATAAATTTTATTAAATCATAATAAACTTCATTAAATCATAATAAACGTTATTAAATCATAATAAATTTTATTAAATCATAATAAACTTCATTAAATCATAATAAACTTCATTAAATCATAATAAACTTTATTAAATCATAATAAATTTTATTAAATCATAATAAACTTTATTAAATCATAATAAACTTTATTAAATCATAATAAATTTTATTAAATCATAATATACTTTATTAAAACATAATAAAGTTTGACTGAGTCATGATATTTTTGTTAACTCAGTTTTCAGACGCTCGTCTGTGGATCGTCTGCGACGCGTTTCTGAAGGTTCTGAAGATCCGTCGGGTCAAAGAAAGGTTCAGATGTTGAACTGATGATTTGAAGCAGCTGTTTTTGTTCAGATTCACACGCCGGCGTGAATCCAGATCGCCCGGCGCTTCGACCCGTCTGCTCTGCTGTCTGGGCAACAATAACCAAACTTTTGTTCCTCGTGGATTTGTTTGTAAATCTGAACATTTTCATAAATTTTTAAACACGGGAGTGGGCCCCACCCCAACACTAACGAGCAGTACGCTGATGACCGCGTCACTGAGGGGTCAAGGTCAAGGAAAGGTCAAGGAAAAAACCATAAGCGCTGGGTCATGACGCTCTTTATCTGCACGACACATTTAGAAAAGGTTTTACAGGTCAGGTGAGAAGCAGCTGAGTCAGTTTTACCTCCTTGTCAAAGTGAGTGGGCCACCAGGTGGTGGGGATGAGCTCCTCAAGCCCCGCCTCCTTCACCCGCAGAGGGGTCTTGATGTAGAAGAACACGACAGAACGTAGAACATCGAACGTGGCTCTGGTTAAAGAGTCAAACAGGAAGCTGGCCCAGATGAAAACTGGCTGTGAGCACATTTACTCTAGTTCAGCGCTTGTTAAATTGGACCAATCAGCAGCAACAAGATGAACCTCCTGAACCGGTTCTGGGTCCAGGTGCTGGACTCTCTGGGTTTAGATGAAAGGATATAAGACGTTGTTGAGCAAATACTTCCTGGACTTCTCGTGGCGGAGGATGGCCGTGGTCAGCCTCAGATAGTGAATCTGAAACGGATAGACACACCTTGAGGACATCTGAGGACACCAGGTCCACATGGACTAAAAACAGGAAGTAGGTCGTACCTGGAAGCCCAGGTCTGGGATGATGGGGGAGAACCGGTACGCCCTCAGCAGAGACATCATCAGCTGCTTCAGACACTCGTTCACCTCGTGTTCCTGCAGACACAAAGATGAGTTCTGAGCTTCACCACAAACCTGAGGCTGACCTCTGACCCTGCTGGTCCTACAAACCTCCATCAGCAGCCAGAACAGGTCCAAGAGCTGCTGGATCAGGGGGTGTTCATCCACAGAGCCGCCTCCCTCCAGAATCCCCAACAGGAAGTTCATCAGGACATCCTCCACCAGGTACACCTTACACTGCAGAAACAAACAGTTACCTGAGGTTGGAACCCTAACGGTTCAGAACCAGTCCAACCTCCACCACCCCCACCCTGACGGAGGAAAAACTGAAGGAACCAAGGTGATGTTTCATTGGTCTAACAAACTCTAGATGGAGTCCAAGTCCCAGAAAAATTAACAAACACAAGAACCAGGTGATCAGTGAGCTGCTGACTCTCCTGACAGAACACTAGTCCCTGATGTGAGGGGGACAACAGGTCCCTGTCCCTCTGAGGTGGATCACAGGTTCCTGTTCCTCTGAGGTGGATCACAGGTTCCTGTTCCTCTGAGGTGGATCACAGGTCCCTGTACCTCTGAGGGGGATCTTTGTTACCTTTCCTTACAGACCAGCTGGCAGCTCTTCTCACCATCAGAGGAGCGAAGTGGTTGAAGATGTGAGCCAGGGTGATGAGAACCGTTGGATCCCCATGAAGCCTCCAAACTGAAGGGTCATCCTCCACCAGCTTGTCCTCCTGCAGACACACACACCACATTTATTAAACACAAAATAAAACACACACTTCACGTCCTTCAGTCCAGATGGAACCAGATGTTCCACCCTCTGGCTAAAGACACACTAAACCATTTAAATCTCTGAAATCCCATCAGACCAAACTCTTCCTGGTCCAGTTTGGATTCAGAAAATTAGATATGTCTGTGAAAAACATGTTCTCAGTATTTGGTACCATTGCCTTTAAACTGTCTGATTGGGTCAGATGTTCTGGGTCTTCTTCCACTGCCTGTCTGTTGGACTTCGCTCCCAGTTCTGGTGGACATGAGTCAAGTTAGGAGGACACCTTAGTCACACCTTTTCGTCCATTTACCATTTACTTTTTCAGTTCCACCCACAGATTTTCTCTGGCACTGAGACAGTCTGTGTGATGGATGCTCTAGAACAAAGGCTCTTGTCCTTCAGACACTTTGTAACTAATACAGCAGAATACTGAGGGACATAGTCCATTTTGGGTTAGGGTTCAAACCCTCCTGCAACTAAACAAACTCATACCATGAAGCTTCCACCGCCGTACTTGGCCATCAGGTTGGTGTCAGGCACAAGTTACGATGGACATTAACAGGAATGATTTAGTTCCATCAGACCTCAGGACGTTTCCAAAGATTAACGTCTTTACCCTGTGTGGACAAACCGAGTAATGTTGTTGCTCTCTGGGTGTCCCATCAGCCCATTTTGGTCCAGAACTTTCCATCTGGAGCCGTACAACGGAACAGAAAACCTGTTTCCTCAGTTCCAGTTATGGGCGGACAAACCCCCAAGTCCCCCAAATCAGCTTCCTCCATGGAACATGTTTTGGTAGGATTAAGAAGGTCCAAGAAGTATTCCTTCTACCTCCTGACAAAATCATTGGTTGAGGTCAACAGCACCCCACCTCCATTAAACACAGTGTTGGTAAAGTGCTGCTTTCCTAGCCTCAGTTGCCTGATGGTTTGCCAGAATCTTCTCAGAGCAGATGGAAAGTCTCTATCCAAGGCCTCACCGATCTCCTCCCTCATCCAAGCTTTTGCCTCAGCAAAAACCAGGGCTATGGCTTGATTGGCTCTTGGGTACCACTTGGCTGTTCCTGGAGTTGTACCACACAAGGCCCAATAGGACTCCTCCTCTATCAAGTTTGAGGATAACTACCAAACGCATGCCAGACAACCTTACGGCCACAGCTCAAGGCAGCCACCTTGACAATAAAGGTGTGGAGCATGGCCCACTCTGAGTCAATGTCCCCACCCTTGCTGGGATGCAGTTGAAGTTCTCTCGGATGTGTGAGCTGAAGCACCTTCTGACGGGTTCTTATGCCAAGCGTTCCCAGCAAATCCTCACTAGATATTTGGGTATACTGGGTTATTCCAACATCTATCACCACCACCTGATCCAACTCAGTTGATAGGGTAGCTCCTCTCTTCAAATGAGTGTGCAAAGCATACGCCTGCAGATCAGATGACAGGACTACAAAGTCAATCATTGATCTGCAGCCTAGGGTGTCCTGGTGCCAAGTGCACTTATGAACACCCTTATTTTCAAACATGGTAATTGGAATGGACAAACAGTGACTAGCACAGAAGTTCAACAACAGAAGACTACTCGGTTCAGGCCAGAGAGGTGGTTCCTCCCAATCATGCCCCTCCATGTCACATAGTCACTGGGCACTGAAGTCCCCCAGCAGAATAAAGAAGTTCCCAGCTGGAGCACCATCCAGCACCCCCACTATGGGCTCCAAACTGCTGTTCGGCACACAGGCACAAGCAACAATCAGAGCCTGTCCCCACAACTGAAGGTGTAGGGAAGCTACCATCTCATCTACCAGGGAAATCTCCAACACACAGGCACCAAGCCAGGGAGCTACAAGTAGCCCAGTGCCTCTCACCTTCAGAGTGGAATGAGTTCCAGTCCCTCTCAAGGAAACTGGTTACAGAGCCCACGCCGTATGCAGAGGTGAACCCAACCATAACCAGTCAGTACCTCTCAACATCACACACAAGCTCAGGCTTCTTCCCCACCAGAGTTGACATTCCATGGCACGAGACAGTTTTGGTAAGCAAGAGTCAGAGCACCAAGGCTCCCACATTCACCTACGGCTTATGGCACCATGCACCCAAATCGTGTGCCCCCTCCTGCAGGTAGTGGTCCCACAGGAAGGCAAACCCATATTACTCATTCAGGCTGAGCCCAAACAGGCTCCATAGGTACTACTACTATTACTTTATTTAAAAACCACTTTAAAAAAAAAACACACACACAAGAAAGTGCTGTACAGACAAAATCAAAAACATTTAAACACAACTGTTAAACAGCAAGGCCAATAAAAACTGTAGTGCAGAGCAAAGTTCTGGCTGTGCCAAAAGCCAGGGAATAAAAATGTTGTTTTTTTTTTTGTTTGTTTGTTTTTTTTTTAATGGACAGCAAAGGGGTTCTTCTGATGGGAAGTGGGAGATGGTTCCATAAATTTGGAGCAGCAGCAGAAAAGATGGAGACCTGAACACAAGGTGCTCTCTGACAAGCCCCTCCCCCAGGCCCAGCTCAAGTAATGCACTCCAGGGCAAGGGACACCAAGCTCCTTGCTGTTGTCTATTCATACAAGAGGTCTGAATCGCTCTTTGTCTGGCCTGTCACCTAGGACCAAACTGCCTTAGGAAACCCTGCCAGGGGTAATTGCCGCTGACAGCATGGCTCCCAGGATCATTCAGGCCATACTCCTCCACCACGATAAGGTGGCGATTCATGGAAACAGGGCTCCGGGGGTGGATGAGATGGATGGAAGAACAAATAGAACTCATCCACTTCCTGAGAGGTACAACTGAACAAAGAAACCATATTTTTCCTGAGCAATAAAAACACAGAACCCCTCTACTTCCTGATAGAAGTTTTTTTTTTCCTAGAATAAAACCAGTTGCTGTTCTCCATGAATTGCCCCACCCTCCCCCCACAAGTGACCCATAGGTGTTTCAGTCACCTGGGTGTCCATGGAGGTGGACAGGACATTCTTGATGTAACCCATTAGTTTGTGAGCCTTCTTCAGGTCTGCCGTGGGGGGGTCCTGGAGGGGGCGGTATCCTTCCACAGGATACGTGAGTCAAAGCGTGGTTAAAGAAAAACACTGAGGACAGCATTTAGTCAGAGAAGAGTGTAGAATATATGAGCGATGGTGGAAGACGTGACACTTGCTCCTCACAAGCGGAGCAGCAACTGGTCAGTTTATTGACCAACAATAACTTCATTAATATATTTCACCCTTTAATAATCAGAACTCAGTCACTGAACTAGAATCTGTTAATTACTGGGAGCTCCATACCACAACAAGTTAATATTCATTCAAAGGAGACCAAAGTTGTCTGAAGTTTTACTTAAAAAAATAAGTAAACTACGGTAAATAAAATTGAACAACATAAAAGATAAAGGATAATAATTTGTAGAATAACTTGTTGAAAAGTAGCAAAACAATTATTAAAACAATAATGAACAATCTAAACAATGATCAATCAAGGATTAATTATCTTATCTTAAGGCAAAATTAGTTCTTTGAGCAGGAATTATTTTGTCTTTTATACGTGCATCAATTGAGACAAAGTTTAAATATTTGATAAATAGTTTACTTTGGATTTTGGTTGAGAGAAGTTATTTAATGTGACCAGATCAAGTCATTTATTATCACTGCAAGCCAGGAAATGATTGATCAAGTTGCAGCAGCTAAAAATGGCATAAACTAAAGATGCATCATGTCAACAGGTTTCTGCTCCTTACTGGGTCAGTGTGAGGCCACCAGTTCTGCTGGTGGATCAGACCAGGACACACCACAGGGAGAGGACTAGCCAGGAACTGCCTAAGGTAGCACTGTGACTGCTTCAGAGGTCGGTGAGGACGACAGCTGATGAGAAGGTGTGCAGATGATAGACAACCTTCAGACTGTAAGCTGAAAACGTGAGTCTTGCAGTGAGAATAAAGAACGCTTCTTCTTCGGTAGTTACTTAAAACTTCTGCTTTGCTTCTAACAAAAACTGTAACTGAGCAAACGTGTTAATTTGCTCAAGAATAAACCAAGACGAACATCAGATGTCAGGATGGGCAGAACAGACAAACTGAAAGTGTCCCCCACAATGAAACTTTGTGTGAACTCTCAGCTCTCAGAAAAATTTGGGGGATCTCTCAGACGTCATGACTCCCCTCTGAAGCAAACATGTTTCAGCTCAAGAACACTTAGACACAGGCGTCTCGCAAGGAAAAGTTATTTTCTGAGAAACAGAACAGAAAAGTTGGTTAAAACACGTTATATTTCACAATTTCATTGTAATGACTGAAAACAATAATCAACGTTATTCATGTTCACACCTGTCAATCAAATAAAACCAACTTCATTAATGATTTTGGTTTTTCTTTCTTAAAAGCATCGAAGAAATGAGTAAACATTAGTCAGACTGTAGCTGAGTCCAAGGACACTGAATGTGTGAAAACATCAGACATTATTCAAGTTCAGAGCAACTTTAAAGAAAATGGTGAGTCTGGAAGACAAGGGTCAGAGGTCATAGGCTGGGGAGCACAGCTTCATGCTTCAACAGCAATGTGGCACACCTGTGGGACTGAAACACGCCTTCATCTACCTGGAATACAGCAGGAAGTTTTACCTGCTCAGGTGTGGGAGATAACAGCAGACACAGAGTGCTCAGGGGTTAGGGTCAGTCAGGTGCTCAGGGGTTAGGGTCAGTCAGGTGCTCAGGTGTTAGTCACAGAGCTGAAGGATATCTGAGCGGCCTGCTGCCGAAGTTAAAGGCCACTGACTCTTTGAAGGACAAGCTGATGGCAGGAAAATATGCCACACCGGGACCAGTCTTTATGTTGGCGAAGGCCAAACCCAGGGACTGCCCATTCCTGCACACAACAAGTGTCAGGTACAGGTAAAGGAACAGGTGCAGGTACCAAAGGTGAAGTGTCAGCTGAATGTGTCTGCAGGATGCTAAAAACTCACAGGCAGAAGGTGATGGTTCCTTCATCCAGATCGATCAGACAGCTCACCACGTCTCCGGCTGCCCATGACTGCACAAGTCAGCACAAAATACATGAGTCAGCATTACATGTCGTGAATCAGAAAATATTACATGAGTCAGCACAAAATACACTACATGAGTCAGCACAAAATACACAGAATGAGTCAGCATACATTACACAATTTAGTCAGCACATATTACACGACATAATCAGCACAAAATACACAACGAGTCAGCACGAAATACATGATGAGTCAGCACACATTGCATGACATGAGTCAGCATGTTACAGGACATGAGTCAGCACAAAATACACCACGAGTCAGCTTAAAATACACAACAAGAGTCAGCACACATTAAACAATCAGTCAGCACAAAATACATGACATGACTCAGCACGAAATACACGACATGAGTCAGCACGTATTACACGAAATGAGTCAGCAAATATTACACGACATGAGTCGGCAAATATTACACGACATAAATCAGCACAACATACAACATGAGTCAACACAAAATACACAACATGAATGAAATACGACATGACTCGGCAACAAAGACAACCCAACGTGAAAGTTCCAGGGCTCACACACACCTGGCATCCCGCCTCACCTTTCCATAGTTGGTAGTGGTTATGTTCCACTTTCTGACCCGGTTTCCATCGTAAGCATATGAGTCTGGAGTGTCTCCGACTCCCTCCTGAACACAAACACATCAGATTCTGCACAGAACTGACCCACTCTGATGTTCCACCTCATCAGGTCACAGAACCAACAGACATCACTCGGAACACAAACCTCCTGATTGAAGCGGCAGCTGAGAGTGCACCAGCCAATCTGCATCAGACCCTGAGATGAGATCAGAACCTCGTAGGCCCATTTCCCTGCAGAACCACAGACAGGCCCAGTGTTAAGTGGGAGTATTGTCAGAATCATGACCCATCTGGACAAGAAGACGTTTACCTTTATAAACACACGTGGTGGCTCTGATGGAGCTGAAGTTGCTGTGGCCGATCACCTGCAGTAAGAAACCATTTACATCAGAAACATGGTGTGACAGGATCCGTTTGGGTTTATCAAAGAGGTTCTGATGAGTCCCACCCCCAGCAGGTCGTCGTCTACAAAAAGAAGTCCTTCGAAGCCACTGGTGTGGTCCAGAACTACGGGCTGAGGACCCAGACGATGATCAACAGACTCATCTGAAAACATTCAGACATCAGATGTTAGATCAGATAGCTCATTCAACATCAGCAACATCTACAGGAGCAACTGTGAACAGCAACATCTACAGGAGCAACTGGGAACAGCAACATCAAGAGGAGCAACTGTGAACAGTAACATCAACAGGAGCAACTGTGAACAGCAACATCAAGAGGAGCAACTGAGAACAGTAACATCAACAGGAGCAACTGTGAACAGCAACATCAAGAGGAGCAACTGTGAACAGTAACTTCTACAGGAGCAACTGTGAACAGCAACATTTACAGGATCAACTGTGAACAGTAACATCAAGAGGAGCAACTGTGAACAGCAACATCAAGAGGAGCAACAATGAACAGCAACATCAAGAGGAGCAACTATGAACAGTAACATCTACAGGAGCAACTGTGAACAGCAACATTTACAGGATCAACTGTGAACAGTAACATCAAGAGGAGCAACTGTGAACAGCAACATCAAGAGGAGCAACAATGAACAGCAACATCAAGAGGAGCAACTATGAACAGTAACATCTACAGGAGCAACTGTGAACAGCAACATTTACAGGATCAACTGTGAACAGTAACATCAAGAGGAGCAACTGTGAAC
>JARVGV010001459.1:35657937-35669382 GCA_031762435.1 Hypsolebias longignatus | reverse complement strand
CACAACTAATCTTGTCAAACACCTCCGGACAAACCACAGCTTTGATTTGAAATGCACTGCTTTTTTAAGGCGTATTAACAAAAAATATCGGTATCGGTATCGATACTGCTGATACCAGACAACAGTTTACCCGGTATCGTATCGATACCAGAAACCCTGGTATCGAACAACACTACATGTGACTGACTGCAGAGTCATGTGACTGACTGCAGAGTCATGTGACTGACTGCAGAGTTATGTGACCGACTGCAGAGTCATGTGACTGACTGCAGAGTCAAGTGACGACTGCAGAGTCAAGTGACTGACTGCAGAGTCATGTGACTGACTGCAGAGTCATGTGACACAGAATGCAGAGTCATGTGACCGACTGCAGAGTCATGTGACGCAGACTGCAGAGTCATGTGACACAGAATGCAGAGTCATGTGACCGACTGCAGAGTCATGTGACCGACTTCAGTCATGTGACATAAACTGCAGAGTCATGTGACCAACTGCAGAGTCATGTGACACAGACTGCAGAGTCATGTGACGACTGCAGAGTCATGTGACCGACTGCAGTCAAGTGACGACTGCAGAGTCAAGTGACCGACTGCAGAGTCATGTGACGCAGACTGCAGAGTCATGTGACACAGACTGCAGAGTCATGTGACCGACTGCAGAGTCAAGTGACCGACTGCAGTCATGTGACCGACTGCAGTCATGTGACAGAAACTGCAGAGTCATGTGACCGACAGAGTCATGTGACACAGACTGCAGCGTCATGTGACAGACTGCAGTCATGTGACCGACTGCAGAGTCATGTGACTGACTTCCGTCATGTGACACAGACACTGCAGAGTCATGTGACACAGACTGCAGAGTCATGTGATGTGACAAACTGCAGAGTCATGTGACATGTGATGTGACAGACTGCAGAGTCATGTGACACTGACCGCAGAGTCATGTGACACAGACTGCAGAGTCATGTGACTGACTTCAGACATGTGACCGACTGCAGTCATGTGACACAGACTGCAGAGTCATGTGACACAGACTCAGAGTCATGTGATGTGAAGACTGCAGAGTCATGTGACACAGACTGCAGAGTCATGTGGTGTGACAGACTGCAGTCATGTGACGCAGACCGCAGAGTCATGTGGTGTGACAGACTGCAGAGTCATCCAGGTCCTACTCGAGTCACGAGACACAGACTGCAGTCATGTGACATAAATCGCAGTCTTTTGACAGACTGCAGATGTAACTCACAACGTCTTTACAGATGTTAGCAGCTGTCAGTAGATTACTAACCAAACTAATTGTTAAAAATCTTATTTACATTCAACTACACTGTCAAGCATTTACTCGGACCTCCACACATTCCTGAAAAAGGCACACAGGAGAAGAATGCAGTAAAAAGAACCTGAAAGCATCAGATGTTTGGAGAAATGCTCATTTCAAAGCTCTAAATCTAAACAGACTATCATTAAGACAGATAATCAATTAACATGATCAGGAAATAAAACATTAACCAATATAACAAGTTAAAAACAGGTGAAGAAAACAACAAAACGTTTATTTTTTTTATTTTAAAAAGTTACAGAAAAACTTTACCTGGTTTTAGTTTAAAGTTGGTTCAACCTGTAGCTGCACAAACAGGTTGTTGGTTTAACTTTCACCTCTAAATGAGAAATGTATGATTGTTTTCCTTTGAACCCATCTAAACATTTTGTGGCAACGATTTTGGAGTGTAGGTCCGATATCAAGGGTGCCTTAGTAAAATGTATACACTGCTCAGTTCATACCATGAGTCCAGTTCAGACTCCCTCAAACTGAAATGGGAAGCAGACTTGGAGGAACCCCTATCAGACCCAATCTGGAGAAGGACTGTTAAGAACATTTACTCATCTTCAATTTGCCTAAAACTTTCTGTAATCCAGTTCAAAGTAGTGCACAGGCTGCACTGGTCCAAGGATAAGTGTCCAAGATCAAGGCCAATCTGGACCCAGCATGCACTTGATGCAAACAAACTCCAGCTACACTTCTGCATACATTCTGGACCTGTCCCAAAGTGCAGACCTTTTGGCAATCTATTTTTGACACCTTCTCTGGAATATGTGGCAAAACTGTCCACCCATCACCACTCATGTTCTCTGTGGACACGCCCTTCAGCAAATGCGAGAAGGATGTGATTGTGGTTGAATGATTGCCTTTGCCTCTCTTGGCCTTGAGGCTAATATTGTACAACTGGAAGGACCCACGCCCCCCAGCATTTGCATAATGGATAAGAGAGGTGATGTACCATGTCCACCTGGAAAAAATAAGATATACCTTGAAAGGTTCTGTCAAGAGATTTTGGGAAACTTGACAGTATTTTGTGTTGTAGGTTGAAAGCATGCTCGTTTGTTTGTGTGTGTGTGACTGATCTGGCGTGGGAGGGATGGGGTGGGGGTTTATGTTGTTCTTTGTTTTTTGTTTATGTACGTTTAAAATAAAAAAAAAACTTCATGATATTTCATTATCAGAACCAGTCAATCAATAAATATTCCCTAATTGATCAATGATCATTTGTTTTACTCCTCTTGGAGTATTCAGGACGTGTCCCAGAGACATCACAGCTGTCTTCAGAGAAGCAGCTGGTCTACATCCCTGTTGGACCTTTGTATCCCTGTCTCCTCACAGTGTCCTCAGCTAGGTTTTTGTCCTCAGACTGTCCTGCAACTGGAACCACATGGACCTTTGTGTTTTTGTCTCTACATGTTCTTTTCGTCCTCGCAGCGGACTGACGTCCGTCTCAGTTTCTCTCTGACTTTCATGAACTCTGGAGCGGTCAGGTTGTCCTTCTGCTGCTGCTCCTGCTGCTGTTCCAACTGGAGAGAGAGAAGGACGGGGACAGTAGGATGAAGAAAAGAGAGACAAGAAGACAAGACATTAAGAGAGAGAAGAGAGTGGGACAAATGAGACAGAGAGACGAAGGATGGGGACAGAGTCATATTCAGGAGGACCAAGTCACACCGAAGACAGAACATTCAAGTAGACAAAAATCATAAAAACTTAACATCAAACAACATCTGCATCCAACCATCCACATCCAACCATCTGCATCCAACATTGCATCTACCCATCTGCATCCAACATCTGCATCCAACCATCCAGACGCAACCATCTGCATCCAACATCTGTATCAACCGTGTGCATCCAACATCTGTATCAACCATGTGCATACAACCATCCACATCAACATCTGCATCTAACCATCCACATCCAACCATCTGCAGCCAACATTGCATCCAACCATCTGCATCCAACATTGCATCCAACCATCTGCATCCAACATCTGCATCCAACCATTTGTATCCAACATCTTTATCAACCATGTGCATACAACCATCCACATCAACATCTGAATCCAACATCCACATCCAAGATCTGTATTCAACATCTGCATTCAGCCATCTGCATACAACTTGTGTATACAACATCTGCAGACAACATCTGCATACAACCATATGCATCCAACACTATACATCAAACCATCTGCATCAACATCTGCATCCAACCATCCACATCCAGCAATCCTCATACAACATATGCATCCAACAAGCTTCATCCAACATCTGCATCCATCCAGCCACATCCAAAATCTGCATCCAACATCTGTATCTAACCATCTGCATCCAACTATCCACATCCAACATCTGTATCAATATCTGCATCCAAACCATCTGCAGCCAACCATTTGCATCTAACCATCTGCATTCAATGAGCCACATCCAGCCATCTGCATCCAACCACTCACATCAACATCTGCATCCAACCATTCACATCAACATCTGCATCCAACCATCCACATCCAACATCTGTATTAATATCTGCATCCAAACCATCTGCAGCCAACCATTTGCATGTAACCATCTGCATTCATTGAGCCACAACCAGCCATCTGCATCCAACCATTCACATCAACATCTGCATCCAACCATTCACATCAACATCTGCATCCAACCATCCACATCCAACCATCTGCATTCAACATCTGCATTCATTGAGCCACAACCAGCCATCTGCATCCAACCATTCACATCAACATCTGCATCCAACCATCTACATCCAACCATCTGCATCCAACATCTGCAGTCAGTCGTCTGCATAAAACCATCTGCATCAACCATCTGCATCCAACCATTTGCATCCAAACATCCACATCAACCATCTGCATCCAACATCTGCATCCATCCATTTGCATCCAACATCTGTATCCAGCCATCTGCATTCAACGTCTGAATTCAACCCTCCACATCCAACATCTGCATCCAACATCTGCATCTAGCCTCTGCATTCATCCATAAGTATGCAACCATTTATCCACTCATCCATCCATCTTTTTGATCCTGTTTAACTAAAATATTTTTCCACTGGTTGAGATTAATTGAACTGGTCCTGTCAGTTTGTTTAAAGAACTCAAACTGGTTGTTCGCTGCTCTGGATTCAATCAAACAAATGACTCATGAAACTCTTTTTTTACTGCTTTTGTGAAAACAGCTCAAAGATAAATTTGGCAGAGTCTGTAGAGTTTTTGAACTATGCTCGTTGGCATGTATGTTGACAGGTTTTTGTACCTCCTCCAGTTTCTTGTGTCTCTTCAGTAGCTCCGCCTCCAGAGGGGAAATCTTCCTGTGAGCTTCCACTTCCTGTTTCCTCTGACGGATCAGCTGATCTCTCTTCCTGGACTCTAGAACCCTCTGTAGTTCTGGTTTGGTCTCGATGCTGGTCCCCCCTCTGCACATGCGAACGCACACACACACACACACGCACGCACACACACAAACACACACACACGTCTGTTGTTTGTATGTTATGACAGTTTTCATGGTGTAGTTGTTTCCATCAGCAGGATCAGCAGCAAAAACAGCTGAAGGTTTCCTCTCAGTAACTTCTTAAGTCACTCATCAATAAGTCAATGTTCATTTATTCTCTGATCTATCTGTCGGTGACCAGTAAGTCTCTGATCAATAAGTCCCTGATCGGTCTGTCGGTGATCAATAAGTCCCTGATCAATTTGACAATGATCAATAAGTCCCTGATCAGTCGGTGATCAGCAAGTCCATGCTCGATCAGTCACTTTATAATGGTCAGTGATTACTGTTTAGTCAGACATTGATTATTGGTGATCAGACTGAATGATCGTGTCCTGTGAGAACAGGAAGTGTTTTCCATGTTTGTGCGTCTGTGAATGTGTTCCACTGTGAGGAGGTGGAAACTTTCCCAGCATGCTCGGCAGTGCCAGAGGCCTCGGAGGTCGTTGCTTAGCGACGCTCATTCATCTCTTCACAAACAAGAAGGGCTGCTCTCTGATTGGTCACTGCCAGTCAGAGTCCAGTTTGTAGAACATGGTTCTGACCTGGTTGGTTCTGGACGGAGAACCTCAGAACACGAAGACCCACAAACAGAACACGTTCTAAAAATGAATAATTTTAACCTGAAAAGTTCCTTCTCTGTTTAAAATGTCTCGTTTTTTGCCCAACAGAAAGAAGATTCAGGAAGAACTGTCACAATGTCCCCCCAGACGGGCATGGTCCTGTCTGGACCTCCAGCTCAGACTTCAGAACCACCATCAGAGTTTAACCGGGTCACAGGAAGTTGGACGGAGCTGTTTTCAGAACTTGAACTGTTTTAACTGAACATGGAGGATTTAATGTTTCTGATTTCAGTTCTTCTTCTCCACTTTCTCCATCCAGTCAGAGTCTTTGGAGGACTGATGGGTCCTCTCAGAGGTCAGAGGTCAACACCCAAACTCCTGTTGACTTGCACTGCATCCAAGCTCAAAAAACAGGAAGTGAAGATTCTGTTCAACTTCTCCTTCATCAAAACCTGTAGAACCATCAAACAGAACCTGTGGTACCACCAGAACCTTCTGCTGCTCACGGGTCAACAAGTTCTTTGATCATACGTCTAAGGATTACTTTTTACTCTGTGTTTCAGCCTGAAGTGCTGCTGTGTGAAGCCCCTCCCCTTTCTATCACCATGGCAACCAGTGACTCAAAAGGTTATTGGTCTTCTATATTACACAACATGCTTTGTTTCCATCCTGGCTGCCCCCCACAGATCCTTCATGTCTCTGACCTCTTATGATCAGAATTCAGTCAGAGGGTCAGCAGGAAACAGGAAGAGGAGTGAACCTGGAGTTTCAAAATAAGAGCCTGGCTCTTTCACGCATTAAATTATAATAGATGATGTCCTGACTTCCTGTTATTTGCATCAATCAGTCCATCATCCATCCCTCATCTGGTTCTGAAGTCACGTCTCAGGGGCAGCATCTTGAGCAGGGAGGTCCAGACCTTTCTCTCCACAGCTACCTCTTCCAGCTGTTCTAGGAGGACTCCATGGTTTTCCCAGACCATTTGAGACATAGTCTCTCCAGCGTGTCCTGGGGTTTCACCGGTGTCTCCTCCCAGTCTAGGGAGCGTCCTTACCATATATCTGCACCTCCTCAACTGTCTCTGGAAGTGGAGGAGCAGCAGTTCTACTCCAACTCTCTCCTGGAGAACTAAACATCTAACCCTATCTTGAAGTGAGAGTCCAGCTACCTTGCAGAGAGAACTCATTTAGACCTCCTGGATCCTGGATCTGGTTATTTCAGTCTCTACCCAGGGTTCAGGGTTCACCCATAGGTGAGAGTAGGAACATAGTCCGACCGGTAAACAGAGAGCTTCTCCTTGCAGATCAGTTTCCTCTTCACCATAATGGACTGGTACAGAGTCCACAATACTGCTGAAGCTGCACCGATCCATCCATTCACCGAGGCTCAATGGGACTAACCTGCATAAATAAAAGTTGAATGAATGAATCTGTAGATCTCACGCTCCATTCTTCCCTCACTCATGAACAAAACCAGAGATATTTGGAGTCCTCCACTGGAGGCAGAACCTCACCCCCAACCTAAAGAGGACATTCTGAGGACCATGGCCTCAGATTTGGAGGTGATGATTCTCATCCCAGCCGCTTCCCACTCGGCTGCAAACCGCTCTAGTTAGAGCTGAAGATCACGGCACGATGACACCAACAGGACCACCTCATCTGCAAAGAGCAGAGATGGAATCCTGAGGCCACCAAACCGGAAAACCTCCGCCCCTGGCTGCACCGAGAAATTCTGTCCATATTCTGATTGGCACCCCTCACCAGGTTCAAACATCAACTATAATGACTATTTCCTTTCCTGGACAAGACGTCCCCCTCTCCACCTCTGTTACAAATCTTGGAATAAAAATGGACTCTCATCTTACATTTGAAAATCACATTAAGCATCTGTTTAAAACCTGTTTCTTCCATCTTTGAAACATATCCAAACTTCACCCATCTCTTACTTTTGCTGATGCAGAGAAACTCGTCCATGCCTTTGTCTCCTGCAGGCTCGTCTATTGCAACTCCCTGTTTACTGGAATCCCTGGCAAAAACCTTCAGAAGCTTCAATATATTCAAAACAGTGCAGCCAATATTTTATTGAGAGCTCGTAAATTTGAACATATCACACCCATTCTCCATAACCTCCATTGGCTTCCTATCACCTACAGAATTCATTACAAAATTGCTCTCATTACCATCAATGCTTAAATGGAACTTCACCAGATTATCTAAAGGAACTTCTTGCACCATATTCATCCACCCGGTCTCTACGATCACAGAACAGTAATGTCCTTCACCTTCCACGAACCAAATTAAGGACCATGGGAGATCGGGCATTCTGTGTGGCTGCCCCCCCACCTCTGGAACTCCCTCCCTGACTATCTGAGAGCTCCACAACCACTGGTTGACTTTAAAAAAGGCTTAAAGACCTTTCTTTTTAAGCAAGCCTACTCTGCCTCCACATGATTTTATCACTGATTTTAGCTGATATTATCATTGATTTTAGTTGATTTTATCACTGATTTTGTTATTTTATCATTGATTTTACTTGATTTTTATCACTTATTTTTTTATTTTAAATTTGATTTTAGTTGCACCTTGTAGCACTTTGAGATTTTTGTTACTGAAAAGTGCGTTACAAATTAAATTCACTATCATTATTATTATAATCTGCAAGCTAAGTGCAGCTTACCTTGTGTGGAATCGGATGTCATCATCGGACCCTGTGAACCGTTGTAATCCAAACGTAGATTGGATTTGAAGTTCATTGATCTGTTTCTTTAACGCGTCTACTTCTTTTAATTTAGAGTTTTCATTTATTGCCATGTCCAGACCAGCAGGTTCAGGGACAGCAATAATCGTGATCCAGAGTAGGACTGCATTGGCTGGTTATCTGCTGGGTTATCTGGCTCAGGTCTCCTCACTCTTTCCAATACACTTGGTCTTGAAGGCTGAATAGAGTAGTCATTCCATTGAAACAATACAGGGACAGCTCCTTTATTTACCATCCTTCTCCCCCAGCAGTTTTAGACGGAACCAGCTGATCTGAAGTGAAGTGCAGACTGCAAACTTTGTTGTGTGGCGTTACGTTAAACTTGTCCTGACAAATACTCACTAACCACTGTCTTCTTAATTCAGCATTGCTTGAAAATCCGTGGAAACATAAAAGACTATTATACTTGGAAGATGCCATGCACTTATGGACATAGCAGCGTTTGTGATAATGTTTAACTTGTTTCTGAAACACAAGTTTATCTTTCCTAGCTGTCATATTTCTTCAAAGCAGAAGCTAGCAAGCTGTAGTTCGCTCATGTGGATGTGACGTCAGCACCATACGTGCAAAGAGCCCATACCAGGAAGTGAGGGAAGTGGCTGTCTGCTGTAAAGCCGTCATTCGGAACCAGTCACAGCTGCACTTTGGGTCAGAATAGATTTGCTAGCAATAAGCAGTCTAAAATATAACAATCTGTTAATAAATAGCTTTTTTTTTCCCCATTTCAAATTGTTTCTGAACTGTTTGTGCTATGCTGGAGCCTCAATTCTCTAACTTTAGGCACTTGGAACTACCCTCACTTTTTGAGAGTGCAGCACTTCCTCTGGTGACATCCCTATTTTAATTCACCACTCGCTTCGGGTAAAAAAATAAAATAAAATGAATTAAAAAAAACAAAACAGATTAAAAGCTTGCTCCACATTATATACCATCGGTAGTCATCATTTTGAATTCATTACTTTCCTGCCTTCATGTCTGTTTGTTTCCAGATCAATTTCTATCAAGTTTTCACAAATATGTTGTTTTTCAAAAACAAGGTGAATTTCAACTCAATTTTTAAACCTCTGTTCCTTATGTATCATCTAGAAGTGTGTTTAACACCTTGTTCAGGTTGTAATCTTTAAATACAATGAGATTTGATGTCCTTTACTGCATCAGCAACCATCTTTTGAAGACCTGTGCTGCGGGAGAATTGGTCCTCCATTTCCAGATACGTATTATGTTTTTACGGCTTTATCTTACTGGACTTAGAATGATGTTGTTAGAGATCTTTCATTGGTTTCCTGTTGGTCACAGCTTCAATTTGATACCCCACACGTTATGGTTTTCGTTTTAGCTATCTGGGTTTGTATAGTTGTTGTGACCATGGGTGTATATTTGACCTTGAGGTCAAGGTCAAATCACAAAATAATATATTACATCTTGTATAGAACAATAAGTGCAACAAATCTAGAAAAATTTAAAGTGAAAGACCGTTTATGACTTTAATATGAAATATAGTGTTTCATCTGATTTTACTGTTGAATAATCTGCATATTAAATCTACATATTAATATGCATAAATGTAAACTGTATTTTAACTAAATGTTTTAATATATTGAATATGATGTGTAATATAAACATTTTCCTTGTTTTTTATTTTATTGGTGTTTTCATATTGAAACATCTGCTTGTCTGCTTAGCTGCATGTTAGATCACAGTTTTAAACTGAGTGAGTCCCACTGATTTTCCTATTGCCTTGAATATTATAATTAGTAACACATTTTACCCTGTCGATTTGGTTGTACTCAACATTTCATAGCAAATGAGATAACGTTTTTGAGGTAATATCAAATGCTTGCACTGATGACAGATGTCCTGACTGAACTTTCTTCAGAACAAGAAGGCCACACTCCCAAAGGCCCATGAGATCATGATAATGTTTGTCAAACACACTGAAAGACATTTCATACCCAGGACAACTTGTAGTTGAAGCTAGCCAGACAGAGGAAGAGGTGAAATTTAAAGGACTACAGTTAAGATTTGGCAGGTGTCCCATCATTGACTCTGCACAGTTTGTTCGAACAGTGGCAGAGAGTTTGAAAGACAGACTCTTAACTACTGCTTCTAACAAAGTACAGGCCAGTGTCAGCCATCAGAAAATAGACTTACAGCAGGCTTCTCTGATGGCAGTCCTTAACCCTGACAAGTGGGAAAATGACAATCCCCAACATGGAGAATTTGAGGTAAGGGCTTTGCGCCATTTCCTACATCTTAACGAACATGAGGCCCACCTTGGATTCATTGAGTACAAGGCAAGTGGAGGAAGAAGCATTCCTAACAGGTTGAAGAAATTGCTTATGGCAGTGGATCCATTGTCAGTAAGTAATGCAGACTGTGAGTGTGGGTTCAGTACCAGGAACAATATCATCACTGAGGACAGGAGCAAAATGACCACCAAAAATGCTGCAAACCTCCTCTTTGTCAGCTCAGTTGGACCGCCATGCATGCAATGGGACACAGTGTCTTATGTGAAGACCTGGCTGGGCAAAGGAAGAAAAGCAGCTTGTGCAACAAGTGGCATGGCATGCCAACATTCTGAAGAGAATAACTACTTTAGACCTCTGTGGAAAATCTTTTAGGTGTTATGTTTGATTAGGGGTAGATCCACTTTGGGTTTTGCTCATGACTATCTGTTCTTATCAATTTATGTTATACTGTTGTCGGAATTTCAGATATCAAATTTGGATGTTAGTTGCTGTTGTAGTATTGAAAAGTTCACATAAACCAGTTAAAGCAAACACTTACATGTTTATATTTTATGTATATGCTGTAATGATCCATAGTCAATTAATTACCAGTAATAATTATTATCCAAAATTATTGTTAGATGTTCATTAGTGCTGTTGCACTGTTACTGTTCCTTTAAAGGGGGGCATTTTCTGGTTACCAAATGGAATGTTGGGGAGCTTTGTATGGGGGTGGGGGTGGTGGTGGGGTTGTTGATGGACTAAAAGTGTTGAGCTGCCCTGGTATTGTTCAACATTAATAAATCTGTGTTTAGAGCAAAAGGTTTGTCTGATGCTTGGTTGTGTAGTGATATAACCTCTCCGTCCATCCGGTCTCGGATGACCTTCTGAGGACAGACCGTATAATTCCATTAGTTTGATCGAAGAACTCAAAATTAGTTAATCAAAGAACAGTCTTAATTTACTATCAATACAATATTGAAATCAGAGACTCTAAGCCAAAGTTACAATGAAGGACATTTCATAACTTTGGATTATTAGTTAAGAAAAGAAATAAGAAACAAC
>JARVGV010001459.1:35577158-35590379 GCA_031762435.1 Hypsolebias longignatus | reverse complement strand
GATGGCTAGGCCTCAGATTGACAAAGCCCCTTGGATGAGGGGCGAAACGTTTCTTTTTAACAAAAAAACGGAGTCCATATGACATGATTCAACCTTTTTTTGTTGTTATATACCTGGATGACTGAGAAAACAAACTTTGAGTTCTTATGAGTGTTTTATAACTTTTTTCCAGCAAACTGTCCAATAAAATACTTGACAAGCCATATGAGTCCTATTGTGAAAATCTGGTATGATGTGGTAACGTTTTCAGAAAATTGAGATAAGCTTACAGAACAACTCTCACCCACACAATAAACTCAAACCTATTCAACCAATTAACAATAACAAAAAAAAATCTTATACTCACTCTGAGAGTATTTTTGGTTTATGTTAAAGAGATGTAAATATAAGTCTTGCATCAATCACTGCATCACTAAAGCCCCCTCGGCTGCCACCATATATTGTCTCCCTTGTTAGATGACTCATTCCTTTCTTAGCTCCTTTCTCGTACTTTCTTTTCACCACTTCTCTCAGGCTCTCCTCCTTCCTCCTCCATGTTCTTTCTGTGTCTCTTGCTCAAAGACAGAAATAGACAGAGTAACTGTTGTTTTTCTCCTGTCATTCAGATGGAAATTCTAATCTCCCTTTAAAAGAAAGTAAGAGAAGGAAAGTGGAGGGGGTCTGGGGGTGTGGGGTAGTGAAGAAGAACACCGAGCACAACACACCACTGCGCAGTGCACAGAGTAGGAAACCGGTGACGAGAAAGTCATCTTCTGATATACTGGGAGAAATACCTGCTTTTGTAATAAAAGTCAAGAGACGTCTTTAGGTACTTCTCATTTACACACAATCAGCATTACTTTTAAAAATAAATGTATATTTCCTGCGGGATCAATAAAGTTCTATCTTAACTCGTCATATATAGCCTGTAAAACTAATATTATAGTTAGGTATAAGATGCAATCCCAAGCTCAGAGTATGTGCACACAGTTGGGTGCAAAAGACATGGATTTGTCCATAAGTTTCAATTTTATTGAGTTAAAAAAAAAAAACTTTTTTTTTTTTTTCCTTTTCATTTCTTTGTTTCTTAGGTCTATTTCATCGATTCGTGGCGAGTTGGTACCATATTTGGTGCGCAAGCAGTTTTCAAAGGCAGCTAACAGTCAGAAGATGAAAGATGACTCGGAGGATCAAACCCAGAAAAAGAACGATGGCTCTACAAACCATGGTTATTGTTTTTATTGACGTAGATGAGAATGTACTGAAGATTACCACTTACTGTAACAAAATCACCAGTATAACATGTTTAAAATCTCTAAATCGTACTTGCATAGCATCAGTTTGGATCCAGCTTTAGTTATTGTATGAAATCAAGGTTGACTTGCACCTCCTAACTGGATAACAGAAAACAGAAAATCCTGCTTGTAGCAGAGAAATTCTAACTTTGTGCTCTTTTTTTTGGCGCTTCCCAGAGCTCCTCATCTCATCACGGGACGAGTCTCTCCTCCAGCTGGCCCAGGAGCGCTCCTGTTGGAATGATCACCATGGTGACATGAGTGAGGCTTATCATGGGGGGAAGCTGCGCTGCTATGTCCACATTATGGACCAGGGCCTGTGCTGTCGTGTTAACACTCTTGCTGCTTACATAGAAGCAAATCGGCTGGTGAGTCAGACAGTAAGCCTGCGTCTGTGACATGCATCCTCACAGGATCCGGGTTTCTATATTACATGAGTTTTGAATGGTTTGTTGTATTTAAATTCAAGCATGATTTTAAATCTGCAGGAATTTTTTTGCACGCGTTCCAAATAAAAGACAGATATCCACAAAAGAGCTCAGTTTTTACTCTGCAAACAAGTTTATCTAAATATGTGCAAGAACTTTTGAATTTGTAACCTTTTGAATTCTACAAATTGTTTTTCCACTCCAAATCCCTTTTTTTCATGTATCCTATCACTTTTTGTTGTTTTCTCATAACTAGGCCCCCAAACTGCTGGAGGAGCCAGCAGTGCATCCATCTGCTGGTATTTCTGAGAAATGTCAGGTAATTGAACCCACACATCAGGTCCTTACTTTTTAAAATTAATTTTCAATTAGGAGTTAGAAAAGAAATTGTTTGCTAAGTCATCAATATGTATTAAGAGAATCTGCTTATCGTGTGTGGTGGGTGTGTATTTTTGAGTTGTGTTAGTGTTTGGGTTCTGCTCACAGATGGGATCAGACAGTATGGTCGGAGCTCTGTGCCAGATAGCAGATAAGACTTCCATAAAAAGATCCACTATCGGGAACTCCACCACCGTGAAGGAGAAGGTCAAAGTCGCCAACTCCATCATCATGCATGGAGTTACTGTCGAGGAAGGGTGAGAACACACACGTCTGTAAACACACATGCACACACTTGTTGAAGACATGTACTTTCAAGTCCAGTGGTTTATAAGAAAAAAAAAAAAAACTGGAACAAATGTGCTCACCTCTGCTCAAGTTCAATGTTATTTTTATTTATTTATTTTTTGTTAATATTGGTTATGATAAACTTTCTCATTCATTGCAGTTTTTTTTTTTTTTTTTTTTTACTTTTTTTTATTTATTTATTTATTTTTTTTTTTTTATGCTTTAACCCAAATGGTGTGTGTAAGACAGATGCTCACATATATGTGTGTCTAGGAGGTGTAGCAGGTTTTGTCTTTTGTGCTCTCTGAGGTCAAATAGGAATCACAGCTTGAACAAAGCATCTATTGGTGTGTGAGCAGCCAAAGACCAGTGCCAAACAAGCACAAAGCTGCTGAAGTCAAACAACACATTCATATGTTTCAGCTGGCATGGGAGAGATTTCTTCTTGGACGTTAAAATAAACATTTTTATTTTAATGGTTGTGCTTAAATGTGCTAAATGTTTCATTATCCCCAGAAATATGACACATCTGTGATTACATCTTCACAACTGAATTTACGTTTCTAGTTCCATTAACTATGTTATTACTCAGTTCTGTCATTTTTTTTTTCTTTGCGTTTGTTTTTTGTTATTTATAAAACAACAACAAAAAGAATAATTTAGCAAAAATTTCCAACCACCACTTCAAAGAATT
Source organism: Hypsolebias longignatus (assembly GCA_031762435.1). Classification (NCBI taxonomy): domain Eukaryota; kingdom Metazoa; phylum Chordata; class Actinopteri; order Cyprinodontiformes; family Rivulidae; genus Hypsolebias; species Hypsolebias longignatus. The sequence continues at coordinate 35,587,317 of JARVGV010001459.1, read as the reverse complement.
GGCCTAAACGTTTAAAAATGTGCAGCTTTTTTTTATTTTGTGCAAATCAGACGTTTAAATAGGTCTGTTCGAATTCTTTAAAAGTTGAAATGCCACATGAAGGAACTAATAACTGGCTCCAACTCCTCTGTGGAAGAAAAAAAAATTAGCATAATCTGCTTCATAGTTTTATAATGGCAGTAAAATCAGCAAACTCTGAGTACTGATGTGGCTTGACGAACATTTGCAGACAACGAACATTGGGCTTAACTTGAAGAACTAACTGCTTTGTGGCTACAAGGAGAACTTGCACTGGGAGCAGCAGTGGCTACAGTAAAATTAGCATCTAGATTGATCTGTTTAGCCTCATAGCCAAAAATCTTGTAGGAAAGACACTCATCTTGGCCTCAAGTCCAAATTTTAATGCAGTCATTCATAGGCTCCTTTTCTTTTATCTCAATTTCTTCCTCCTCCTCCTTTTCTTTTCATCAAGGCTCCAACACCATTGCTCCCTCTCTTTCTGTCCCTTACCATCTTTTCTTAAGCCTTTCAGGGACCCCAGCCAGCCACCCTCATCATGCCCGTGTAGGTGCACGCACAAAGCCATGAAAGAATGAGACAAGAGAAGGGAAGAAAGAAGCGAAGGGAAAAGCAAGCTAGCACGCAAGGAAGAAATTGCAATTCTTTCTTTTCTTGCTTTGAAGACATAAGAAGGAAGGAGAAAGAAGGAAAGAAAGAGCCTGTATGAGGGGATTAGCAGACCCAAGGCATGTCGCAAAAACCCCTCACATTTCTGGTTTCTTTGTTTGGAGCTGACCAGAGCTTGTTGACAAAGCACTGCGTGTTTGGGAGGGGGACTAGTAGTGGTCAACTTTATTGGGGGGTTGGCACAGGAGGTGGGGGTCGAAATGTGTATATGTGTTTGTGTAATGTGTGTGTATGTGTGTGTTTGTGTAATGGGAAGGGAGGATGTGGGGGTCATGACAAGGAGGAGCCCTGGTGTTAGTAATTAGTGGTGTTTCAGCTTCGAAGCTTCTTTGGTGGTCTCGCTTTCTCTCTAATGTTACAAAACTCTGAATCTTGTAATCTCCCATCACCAACTACCACCACCACCTCCTAGGTAGTCACTTAAACACACACATACACACACACACACGCACTGGCCTAACCACTTGAATAAAATAGACCAATACGAACGTGTGTGTGCATGTGTGTGTATGAGAGAGAGAGAGAGCGAGGTACATGGGGCCAAGTGTGTGTGCGTCACTGCCTGGGCAAGACCCACCTGTGTTCTCCACTGGGCTTCCAGAACTACTGAAACACACACATTCTCTATCTCACACACACTTGCACATACACGCCCTTTATGGTTAGTCGGCGGTGGACACAGAAGGCCGTCTGTGTCTGTCTCCAAGAATTTTATGGTGATGGTTTGGCTGAATGCGAGCATGCACGGTGGGTTGGCACTGCCGGCGTAGCGCACACACACACACACAAGACGCTCACAAACTAGGTCGCTGTTATTATTGCCTAACATGTATGCTAATGACATGTCATTAAGTTCAGCTGATTGGATATTTTAGAGTTTTTATGGCAGGTCGGAGGATCCTTGATGTGGAGGGGAAAGTACGAGCTCTGCTGTGGCTCTCTGTCCACTCTGTTTGCTCAGTGAGCAAGCAGCTGTGGAAGGAAGGCCTTGGTTGGAGGTACTCTGGTGCGTGTATGTGCTTGGGCATTCATTTCTATACATAAGGTCCCAGAAAACATGTGCCCAGGTTGAAAAATAATGTTTCAACACTCATCAGTCACTGACTCACCTCCTTGGAGCTTGGAGTTACCACGTAAGAGAAATGTATTAGTGGATTTCCCTTCACAACTGTTTTACTACTTAGATTCATTGAAGTCACTTTAAAGTCTATTTAAAAGTGATTATTTTATTTTTGATCAAGCACTGCTGCATCTGGTTTTAGTTGTCTTCTCTTAAAGGAGTGCTAGATTGTTGATATTAACTTTTCTGTGCACAGATTATCACCTACCTCCTTACGCAGAAATTTAATGTGAAGTAGACACAAGTTTGTATAAAGCCAACAAACACTCAGTTCATAGAACTTGTCTTTTATTTGCAGATGTAACATCCAGGGCAGTGTGATCTGCAGCAATGCAATAATCGGCAGAGGAGCAGACCTCAAATACTGTTTGGTGGGAAATGGACAAAGAATCGAACCAGAAGGTGAGACTAATAAAAACACATGCACACGTAAAAGCAGATTCTGAATTTCTTCTTATTTTTAAGTTGTCAGCCCACACCTTTAAGCCACACTTGATTTGTGACATGTATTAGTGATAAGATTTTTCTTTAAAACCTCCTAATTTGTGAAATTAATGCAGAAAACGCAGTAGAGGTAGTCCTCGAGTTACGAACGGGTTCCGGACCTAAGGACCGTTCGCAACTCGATTCTGCCGTAGGTCGTAGCCGAACGCACATGGCGCCGTATGTCCGCATTTACGGCCGTAAATCGAAACTGAAACTAAACGGCGATCGGTAACGTCTTTTTAAACACGTTTTTTTCAATGGAAAACAACTTCGAACGGCCGTTTTGTGTTTCCAAGCAGTTAGCTAAAAAAAACGAAAAAATATAAAATGCTGCATTAAAAAAGGCAACGTATGGCGCGATGACGTCACTGGGGGCGGCGCCGTAAGTATGGAACGCCGTAAGTAGAGACTGCCGTAAGTCGAGGACTACCTGTATAAAAAGAAAAACCGTCCAGATGACGTGATGTTGGGACTTGGAGCTATAGACATAAACTGAACTGAATTTTAAAGCTCGGGTTTCGTTATGAAAATAGTTCCTCCACCTGTGGGCCGTATGTCGACAAATTGTCTCGGTGTCTTTGTGGCTCAGGTATCGATCCGCCTCGAGAGTCCTTCAATCGTTGGCTTCTGGAGAGGAAAGTGATCGATAAAGGTCTCGACCCGTTACTGCCGAGTGACTGTGAGCCCGTCATCTCTCCGTCCATGTTCAGAGAGGTGATGAACGACATCCCCATCAGGTAGGTCCCTGCTGCGGGTCAGACCAGGTTCTGTAAGCTAACAGGATGTCCAACTGCAGTCCTGTCCCTACAGCCTGGACAGGTCTCCAGTCTTAGATCATTACATCAGTTAAAACTCCTGTTGGAGAGTCTGCAGGGTCTGATCTGTGCTTTCAGCTCAGCGCTCCATGCTGCAGCTCTGCTGGGGTCTCAGATCGATCAGTCAGTGACCGGGTCTTATCAATCCTGTATTGATCTGTGTCTCAGATTGTCTCGGATTAAGTACAAAGAGGAGGCCCGGAAGCTGCTGTTTAAATACGCTGAAGCTGCCAAGAGAATGATTGACTCCAGGTGGGTGGCAGCAGACCAGAGAGCTGGATGCGTTTTGTTGGTGTGGCTAACATTGACCTTTGACCCGTGTAGGAATGTGAGTCCAGAGAGCAGGAAGGTGGTGAAGTGGAATGCAGAGGACACCATGAACTGGCTGCGCAGGGATCACTCGGCCAGCAAAGAAGACTACATGGTAACTTCTGACCCGTCGAAGCTCAAACTTTCACGTCGCCGAGTTTCAGTTAAAAAATGATGAGTTCCTGAGCTCCTATCAGATCTGCACTTCCTGTCTGTGAGACACGCCCCTCACTTGGTGACTCTCAAACTTACCTGCCGTGTGTCTGCAGGACCGCCTGGAACACCTGAGACAGCAGTGTGGACCTCACGTTGCTGCTGTTGCCAAAGATTCTGTAGAAGGAATCTGCTCCAAGATCTACCAGCTCTCAGTGGAGTACAGCCGCCGCCTGCGGCAGACGCACCTAAGCCTGCTACAGGACCCGCCCACAGGTACACGCACCTGCGCCTGCTGCACTGCTCTGTTTGCCGGTTGTGTTGTTTACGTGTTCCCGTTGTACAGAGGTCTGTGCGTCGTCGCCGCAGCCCCGCCTCGTTTATTGCTACCCGATACGTCTGGCGATGTCGACGCCGCCCCTCCCCCGGGTGGAGCTGCACTTTGAGAACGACGTGGCGTGTCTTCGCTTCAAAGGAGAGATGGTCAAAGTGAACCGAGGACATTTCAGCAAGCTGGTGAGTCCAGTAATCTGATTACTTGTTGGGTCTTCACCTGTCCCTTCTGACCCACCGGTCCTGCGTGTCTCACCTGTGTGTTCTAGGAGCTGTTGTATCGGTACAGCTGTATAGACGATCCTCGCTTTGAGAAGTTCCTGTCCAGGGTCTGGTGCCTCCTGAAGAGATACCAGGTCAGCTGACTGTTGGTCAGCCAGGTCTGTTTCTGTAGCGAGGACCGGCAGGTAACCAGTTGTACCTGTGCATGTTTGTGTCCAGGTAATGTTCGGCGGCGGCTCTAACGAGGGGACGGGCCTGCAGGGGGCTCTACCGGTGTCGGTGTTTGAGGTGTTGAATCGACAGTTCGGCGTTACCTTCGAGTGTTTTGCCTCGCCGCTCAACTGCTACTTCAAACAGTTCTGCTCCGCCTTCCCCGACATCGATAGCTTCTTCGGCTCCAGAGGGTGAGGCCGGAGCGTTCGTTCACCTGTTCAGGTGTCGGGTGATGGACAGGCTTAGACGAGCTTTGACAGATTGATCCTGACGGTGGTCCTTGTGACAAAGAGACAGTTTCTGGTTGTTAACGTGGATTTGAATGTCACGTTTTGTAAAGACCATCAGACGTCGTCTGTTTGTGTGCGTTGTTTTCTTGACACCTGTCAGACGTGGATGACAGTAACCTGCATGAGTAACTGTGTTTCTAGGCCCTTCCTGTCCTTCAGTCCCATCAGCGGCTCCTTTGAAGCCAATCCTCCATTCTGCGAGGAGCTGATGGACGCCATGGTGACGCACTTTGAGGTAAGTTGTCTACTGGCTGAACTGGTGGGAGTACTGCTTGTACTGGGTCCTGTGGGCTGGACTGGTTGCCATAGTCTGATTTGAACTCTGGACTTTCCGCTCTGGTTTTGTCAGGACCTGTTGGACCAGTCCTCTGAGCCTTTGTCCTTCATCATTTTTGTTCCCGAGTGGCGTGACCCTGTGACTCCAGCTCTGACCCGCATGGAGGGGAGTCGGTTTCTGCGCCACCAGCTGAACATCACGGCCTACGAGCACGAGTACCGGTCCGGGAGTCAGCACATCTGTAAGAGGTATCTGAGCTAAAGCTGTACTAGTGTTGTACTTTAACAGCAGGTACTAGGGTCAGTCCAAGGAACTGGACTTCATGTAGTCCCTGAACTGGGTCCTTTAGGGACCATGATTTTGAGGACAGATCCTTCAGTAGCAGTTAAACAGTTGGTTATTATCTCCTGTCGTGCACAGCAGTGGTTCTCAACCCTGGTCCTTGAGGAAACCGTCCTGCATGTTTAGTTGTTTCCTTGTGTGGACAGGTCTGGTTTCAATGAGTGGGTGATTAACCGGCTTCTGCAGAACCAGATGAAGTGATTAAATCACTGAGTCAGTTGTGTTTGAGCAGGGAAACAACTAAAACATGCAGGACAGTGTTCCTCAAGGACCAGGGTTGGGAACCACTGGTGTAGAGGCTTGGGGAGCAGCAGTGCGCTAACGGCTCTGTAACTCTGGGATTTCAGGGAGGACATGTACTACCGGGCAGTCCACGGAACCGCAGTACTCTTCCTTCAGAACGAAGCAGGATTCACCAAGTGGGCTCCGACACCGGAGCGCCTGGCTGAGCTGACTGCAGCGTACCGCCCGTCTTTGTCCCGCACCTCATCCCTGTCCTCCCCTGGCCCCGCCCACACAGCCTCTGGAGAGAGAGACTCCGCCCCCAAGCCTTCTGATAGGACTCAGAGCAGCATGACGTCGTCCGACAACAACAACAACGGCAGCAGCAGTAGCAGCCCTCAGGACAAGCTGTCTGTGTAGAGCTTGCTGTGGCCACGCCTACATGTATATACTGTATTTCAACTTTTCACAGCACCTGTAGCACATCTGCACCTCACCCCTGCCACAGACTGGGGGCGGGGCCTCATTTAATGTTCACTGCGTCCTTTTGATGTGTCGACTGCTCCGATTGGTTTAAGCTCTGGAGCGATGCCTAGGTATGTCACCTGTTGCTAAGCAACAAGTCAGTACAAAGCAGTCACAGCTCCAGCAATAAAAACTCACCTGTGATGTCATGTGACCGTGAGCAGGGGTTCCTACTGGTCCCCATATCCATGCAGCTTGGTGATTGTTTGACAAGGCAGCTATCATTTTTATTGGACTAATCCAGTAGGCCCCGCCTCTAGTCCCCCCTCCTCCTCAGGAAGGAGAGGGCGGAGTCAGAGCTGGAATCAGACTGGTGAAAAAGGATGGGGTGGAGCTACTAACTGGGGCGTGGTTACAGGTGGTCATCTTAAGACTGCTACGTACTCACAAGAAGTGAGAACTATGTTTTCTCATAGTCCTAGTTTGTTCTTGCAGCGTGTTCTTGACACAGCGCAGAACTTTGTTCTTGATGGGGTTGAAGAACTGTTGCGTGATGGTCAGAAACCTGGAGTAGGTGTTTGGATTTAAAGTGGAAATGTTTACATCTTCGTATTTCTAGTTGCAAACCGTTGTACAAAGGACAGGTTTGAGGAGCGGTCAGCCGAGGCAGTGAGAACATATAAAATGTATTAAAAGCTGTTAACTGCGTAAGAAGACACGAGAATGGATCATTCATGGAAAGAAGTGAAATGAGTAGAGAAAGTCCAAACACAGTGGAGATGCTGGTGGCCCTGCAGTGGGAGGAACCCCTGAGGACCCCTGGAGGATGAAGGTTCTAACAACGAGAACGTTGTTCTTGACAGCTGGAGAAAACACTTTGTTTTTGTGGAGCGTAACGAGCTTCAGCGTGAAACGAGAAGTTTTTGTCTCATCAAAAAAAATTTTTTTTAACATCATATGAAGTTTCATTTTTAATCTGTAATATATTTTAGGTAAAGCTCCCTAAATTATTAAATGTTATTTTATAACAAATCAAATCTTTTTAAAAGTTGAGTTCACTTTGATCCAGATTTTCCAGATCAATCTGGTTTAATCCCATTTGAGCTTGCTTGATCCGGTTCAGTCTGGTTTGGTCCATTTTTGTTCTGGTAACTCTCTCCATCTTTGAAACCTCACAAAATTGTAGTAAAAGGTAAAATAACAGGCTCCTCCCACTTCTGGCCACAGCAGCTGGCTACAGATGTGCTTCTCGGGTATCTGACCAGTAGTGAACGGGTGAATGAGATGAACCCAAACGTGTTTGAGCTATCAATCAGCACAGGTGTGTGCAGGTGAGCTCCTCTGTGCATGAAACCGTGTTTGGTCTTCAGAACGTGATCCAGATGTTCATGTCAAGTGTTCTGAAGATCAGTGCAACATTCTGATTTGATCAGAAACCAGTTCAGGTGGAGCAGCCTGGATCCTTCTGACCAGACAACATCTGGATCACCAGAAAAGGTCTCTGGTTTGTCCTCTGATGTAAACATGTTTATGTGGGGTCCTCTCAGCTGCTTTCTGTAAATATGGTGTCTTTCATACTGCCTGTAGGAAAACCTGCAGCTGCCCTCCAGTAAAGATACACTATATTCAAACAGGTGACTGCTTCTTCTGCTCACATGTCCGTCACATGACCGCTACAAAACAGGAGCAGCCCTACAGATGCCCGTCATACAGGAAGAGGCCCTGCGGATAATCGTCACATGGGAAGAGGCCCTATGGATGCCCACACGATTCTGTATGTGGCTGAAGGATCCACAGAACCTGGACACGGGACCAGAACAGAGGACGGGTTGGACTTGTTAGGAAACGTTCACTTCAGTTTATTTATACAGGTAAAGGAAGCATAAGGTAAAGAGTATTAGTCCAAGCACTGAACCCTGAGGAATGTTCACACAACTGACCAGCAACTATTTTCTCTAGAATTTTTTAGACGAAAGTTAGATATATGTCTATAATTTTCTAGGATTCATGAGTCAAGGTTATGTTTCTTAAGTAAAGGTTTAATTACGCCAACAACCATTTATTAGAGAAGCAGATCTGAGATGTAATTATTAATTAAAGGGAATACGTCTTTAAATATCCTGGCTGGTATGGGATCTAGCAGACGTGGATGGTTTGGATGAAGCTATTACGATATTTTTGACAATTCAGAGCTCTACAGAACTAAAACAGTCCAGACATAAATCAGTTCTAGTGACATTTTTAAAGTTGTCTCATCTGGCACAGAACCAAAGGCAATACTAGGATTGTTGGTTTGAATTTGTTCCCTAATTGAAACAATTTTATTTATAAAGAATCTCATGAAGTCATCACTGATTATAGTTGTAGGGACACGAATAAACAAAGATTTTTCATTAGACTCTACGGCACTGAAAAGTAACATGGGTCATTTTTATTCTCATCAATTAAACAAGAGCCCAGAGTTTGGAGGGGTGGGCCAGAGACTTGTGAAACCTAACGGTCCTGTTGTGATCCTTGTAACGACGTGGACCTGACCCAGGACCAGAACTGAATTCTCTGAGAAGACAAGTCCAGTTGTCTTCTATAAACCACTCTGGTCCTTGTGTTTCTTTACAGTTTTATAAAGAAAAGTCTTAAGGAGCAGAAGCAGCCGAATCCCTGAAGGTCTGCAAAACTGCTGACTTAAAGGAATAAACTGTTGACAAAGCAACTAAACGTGTTTAAAAAGACGAGTCTGTCAGTAAAATATTTTAATGAAACAAAGTAATTAGAGGACGTACATCTACAATTAACAAAACATTCAAGATGGCTGCCACAGCTAATCGACCTTTATAAACAAGAATGGTGATAACTCCAACATGGAGCCAAAAATTGGTGTGGTAGTAGCTGAGAGTCCTCGCAGACACTCAAGCTCTGGAGGAATGCCTGTCGCCCACCACCCAGACCACGGCAACCATTTGAACTGGGTTGACTCTTAATGATGACTTTGAGTGTTTCATTCAGATCAGGCCTCTGGTTCATTAGATATTTTGCTAAATTACATGCAGTTAAATCCTAATGTCCCACCCACCTTTTGGCAGCAGGTGATAATAAAAATATAATTAAAGCATAAATTTTTGACTGAACCTGTTTAAATGATGAGAATCAGCACCTCCAAATCTGAAGCCATGGTCCTCAGTCAGAAAATGGTGGATTGCTCTCTTCAGGTTGAGGGTGAGGTTCTGCCTCCCTCACGTGGAGAAGTTCAAGTGTCTCAGGGTTTTGTTCACGATTGAGGAAAGAATGGCGCTTGAGACTGACCAACGGATTAGTGCAGCGTCTGCAGTATTGCGGACTCTGTACCGGTCCATTGTGGTGAAGAGGGAGCTGAGCTGTAAGGTAAAGCTCTCTGTACTGGTTGGTCTACGTTCCTACCCTCACCTCTGGTCATGAACTCTGGGTAGTGACTGAAAGAATGAGATTGCAGATACATGCAGTTGAAATGAGTTTCCTCTGCAGGGTAGCTGGACTCTCCCTTAGAGACAGGGTGAGAAGTTCAGTTATCAGGAGAGTCTCAGAGTAGAACCGCTGTGCTTCCACATCGAGAGGAACCAACTGAGGTGGTTTGGACATCTGGTAAAGATGCCCCCTGGACACCTCCCCAGGGAGGTGCTTCAGGCATGTCCGACTGGGAGGAGACCCCAGGGGAGACGCAGGACACCCCCAGTTGGCCTGCAACACCTTGGAATCCTCCCAGAAGAGCTGGAAGAGGTGGCTGTGGAAAGAGGTGTCTGGGCCTCCCTGCTCAATCTGCTGCCCCCACAACTTGATTTCAGAACAAGTGGAAGATAATGGATCGATGGCTGGATGTTTCACCTGTTTCATTTCTATAAACATGTACACTGACTTCTTCAAAGATGGAACAATTTTATCAATTAGGACAGATAAAATAAGGATGTATCTTTTGAGTTTCAAAACGGGATGATTCCTTATTTCAGGGGAAGTTGGCAACCCTGATAGAGGACCGATTTTTTTTTTTATTTTTTATTTTTGAACATGCAGCAGCGGCACCTGCTGCATGTCTGTGTCTGCTGAAGCGCATGCATGAGCCAGCGTTGCAAAACTATTTTAATAAAGATGAGCTGAACATTTTTAAAGACAATGTTCAGCTCAGACACACTCATGCTATAATATCAGCCAAGAAATATATTTTTTTAGGTGTTTATTTTGCTACATTTTAAAGAGA
>JARVGV010001459.1:35527077-35538100 GCA_031762435.1 Hypsolebias longignatus | reverse complement strand
TGTGTGCTGGGTGAGTGTGGTCCTTCATGATGCAGGTGGCTCTCTTCCTGCATCTGGAGGTGTAGATGTCTGTGATGCTGGAGAGACTGACTCCAACAGCGGTTCTGACCTGCTCTGCTTCAGGAAGAGTTCCCAGGATCTGGAGCTGGACTTCTGGTTCTGATGGCCTCAGGAAAAGAACCCGGTGTCGATTCTGAACACCTGTCCAGGTATGAGGGGCTCAAGGATCATACCTGATCTGGTTCTGAATCTGTTGTCATGACAGCCTGAATCCGGTCCAGTTCTGGATCAAAGCCATCGGAGGCGGGATCTCTAGCACGTGACTACACAGGACCCTAGCTGACTGTCACGTGACCCTCCGAGTCTGTGCGGCGGTGAGTGAGCGCGAGACCAGGTGGACTCTGCGAAAATGAAGGTGAGGTTCTGGTCACTTTAAACTGTTTCTGACCCGGTTAGTTGGTTTAGTTCCGTTACTTCCGGCCCAGTCGGAACCCGGTTTGGAGGCGATCAGGTAGTTTCTCGAACCGGGTTCATTATTTGTTGATGGGGAAACAAATTCTGGTGATTGGAACGGTTCGGTTTCCGGTTCTGACCCGCTTCAGTGTGAGAGAGCAGCTCCGTTGGTTCCGGTTCGGCCCGGTTGTTCGGTTTTAAAAACGTGTAAAGTTTTTCTTTGTAGCTGGAATTGATTTGTTCGATCAAAGCATTGTTCTGGACCGGAAGTGTCACGAGATCTGTCAGCTGACTGAATCCTGTCTGAAGAGAAAGTAAACAACAACAACAACTTAATGAAACGACACGAGACTAAATAAAAACTTTGCAGTTTTTCTGTTAAACAGTTAAAATGTGCAGATTCAGGTTCTGTTTCAGTGAATCAAATCCACGTTTTGGTCCAGAACCAGGTTCTGTGGGGTCCTCTGGTTCTGCAGCGCCCCCTGCTGGCCTCAGACCAGGTGCTGCAGGACAACATTCAGAGACACTCGGTCCACACAGACTGTCCAGACTTGCTCATAGAAGACAAGTGGACTTGTCGTCTCAAAGACGTCCTCAGTTCTGATCCTGGGTCAGGTCCAGGTTTTAAGTCGTTAGGTGTCAGAACCTGAGGACGCCACCTCAAACTAATTCTTTCAGTCCTCTCTGTCTGAATTCTGCACATTACTGTCCTCAAAGTGTCCCCTGTCCTGGACATGTGGATGACCAGCTGAGTCTGGACCTGAAGACCAGGGTTCTTCTATCGTCTGTGTTGCTGCTGTTTGAGGTTTCCACCACAGATCTGGAGGATCTTCTCTGTCCTGGACTGTGGACACCTGGAGGACCTGTCTCAGAGGGACTGGTGCAGGGGTGTCAAACTCACGTACAAAAGGGGCCAACATTAAAAAGCTTTCTCGGCTGGTTCAGAGTTAACTCACGTTAGATGCCCAACATCTTTTCTTGGTTGCAGGTTCCTCAGAGTTTGATTGGTCTCATTTGATGTTCTCTGTTGCATTTTTGATCATAATCAAAGATTACTGAAAAAATTAAAGTGAAAAACGTATTTTACATTTAAAATAACATCTTGTGGGACCACAAGATGTCAAGGAGGGCCACATTCGGCCCCCGGGCCTTGAGTTTGACTCCGGGGATCCTCAGGATCTCATACTTCCTGGATGTGTTGGTGGGTCTCGTGTTCCAGTGGGGGGTGAGGACTAAGGAACACTTCTGGGTAGAGACGGCTTCAGGCTTTGTTGGCTCTGAATGTGATGTGGGGTCTGGACCACAGCAGATCTAAAGTGGTCACCAGGTGTTTATCAATGTAATCAGTGACTCAGCTGCTGATGCTCATCTGAACATTGTTCCATCCTTTGTGTGTCTCCAGAAGACGCTGAAGACAGAGTGGAGTGTCAATAATCAAATAAACAGCTGATTCTGAGACTGTTGTGGGGCTTGTTTAGATCTTCATACAGTCTGGTTTTTTACAAGACGTCAGGAGAGCTGGCAAGTGGGGAGAGAAGTCGAAAACGATCTAATGCGTTTTCTTTTGTCGAATCATCTTTGGACTTCAGACATGGAGATGTGTCATAAACTGGTGTGGTTGGATCAGAATGGTGAATCAGGAGATGCAGAGGATGAACGTTGAGGAGTGGACAGCAGTTGGTGGTGGGAGAAGAAAAGCTCGGGAAGGTGGCAGAGGCAAGATGGAGGGCAGGGGACGTAAAAGGGGACTAGAGGAGAACATAAGAAATGTGGAGAGATGATCAAGGAAAGTGTTGCAGTGGAGGATGTGAGGTGAGGAAGAGGGCCGTAGAAATCCAACAGATCCAGATGATCAACAATGTAAACTACAGGTGTGTATCTCAACACAACGTTCCTACTGTAGGGAGTTCTTCTCAAAGCGTAAGGTGACGTGTTGGTGTGTCAGCCAGAGCATGACCGTCCTAAACAGTAAAGTCCACTTGAGGTTGTCCTGGTCCGGATCAGACCCGACACCAACACACCAGCAGACAAGGTTCAGCTACTTTTTGTACAACCAGTGACGGATGGAATCACAAACTGGTTTTCTGCACGTGTGGCCTCGGCATGATTTCCTGTCTGGTCTCAGGAGCTTTGCGCTGTGTTTCCTTCAGATGCAGGTGGTGTTGTGGTTCTTCCTGGTGGTTCTGTTGGACTCTGAAGCAGCTCCAGCTGAAGATGAGATAACCTTCCTGCCTGGGCTTCAGAAGCAGCCCAGTTTCAGGCAGTTCTCTGGATACCTGAATGTGGCCGATGGGAAACACCTTCACTACTGGTCAGCACCATCACGCATTCAACCCACTGGTCAGTTTGAGCCTCACTTGACCCATCTCTGTTTTGACTTTCAGGTTTGTGGAGTCTCAGAACAAGCCAGACTCTGACCCGGTAGTGCTGTGGCTGAACGGTGGTCCTGGCTGCAGCTCGTTAGATGGACTGCTGACGGAACATGGACCCTTCCTGGTACCTATGAGTCTGCCCACCTGCATTAGCGTGACATCGTTGGTGTGTTGACCTCTGACCTCTGTTGCTTCAGGTCCAGGAAGATGGTGTGACACTGCAGTACAACCCGTACTCGTGGAACAAGGTGGAGCATGTGACTGCGCGTGGGTCTCGTGGTTCGTTAGCTCCTAGAAGTAACGAGTTACTTGTTCCCTGCAGATCGCCAACATGTTGTACCTGGAGTCTCCAGTGGGCGTCGGCTTCTCGTATTCAGCCGATAAGAACTACAAGACTAATGACACAGAGGTCAGTGACACGTTCCACCAGCTCTGGTTCTGATTGGCTGTCAGGTGGTTCAGCGGTCTCAGGTGTCCTCTTTCTGCAGGTGTCCATGAACAACTACTTGGCTCTGAAGGAGTTCTTTCGCATGTTCTCAGAGTTCAGCAAAAATGAGCTCTTCCTGACCGGAGAAAGTTATGGAGGGATCTACATCCCGACGCTTGCTGAGAGGGTGATGGAGGACGCCAGCCTGAATCTGCAGGTGCGTGTTGGTTCTGCTGTGGTGAGTCTGCAGCACTGGCCTGTAGTGAAGTCACATGACCTAAACCCTTGTGTTCTTCAGGGCATTGCTGTGGGAAACGGGATGTCGAGTTACGAACTGAACGATAACTCTCTGGTGTTCTTCGCCTACTACCACGGCCTGCTGGGGACCCAGCTGTGGACCCAGCTGCAGACCTTCTGCTGTAGAGACATGAAGTGCAACTTTTACAACAACCAGGACCAGAACTGCTCAGAGAGCGTGAGTCTGAACCAGATCACCTACAGCTTTGAGGTCTCAGGTGGCCTCGTATGTTACTGGGTGGTGTAATCTGGTCTTCGGTGGCCTCAGGTGGTCTTGTGTGGTCTGATGTGGCCTTTACGTGTCTGCAGCTGTATGAGGTGCAGGACATTGTTTACAAATCTGGACTGAACATGTACAACCTGTATGCTTCCTGTCCAGGTGGCGTCCCTCACAGGTTTAGGTGAGCTGTGACCTTTGATGTGCAGCAGGTGCGTTCTGGAAATCGGACCAGCACTTATTGACCCTTTGTTGATTTCTAGTCTAGAACGTGGGAAGCTGGTGATTAGAGATCTCGGGAACACCTTTACCAAACATCAGTGGACCCAGCAGTGGAATCAGGTGTGTGGACTCACCTGGAGAGGCTCATTAAAGGGAACTCACCTGTTTGCGGCTTCACACCTGTTTTTGCTCCACAGAAGTTGCAAAGTCTGGCGTCTCTGTACAAGTCTGTCCGTCTGGACCCTCCCTGCACCAACTCCACCTCTACCGCCCTCTACCTGAACAATCCATACGTCAAGAAGGCTCTGCACATCAGTCCTGATGCTCTGGACTGGGTCATCTGCAGGTAAAGGATTCACCTGTGCTTGTCTCATCTCTGCTAGTTCCAGGCTCTAACAGGTCTAAACTGTGTCTCATGTTTCAGCGCTGAAGTGAACCTAAACTACGATCGGATCTACCTGGATGTCACTAAACAGTACCTGAAGCTGCTGTCCGCTCTGGTCAGTGAACACATGGCAGCACCTGTCTAAACAGGACGTTGCACCTTGTTGTCCAATCAATGAGTCAGAAAAACATTTGATTCATATTAATGTCACATTCAGGTTTATTTGTGTAGCTCCAGCAGAAGTCGAAAAGTTCTGAATCTGAGGAAGCAGCAGAACGTGTTGAATTTTCACGTCATCACGGTCTCTTGAACAAGCACAAAGGAGACAGTGGAAAGAAAAAACTCATGAGGAAGAGATGTGTGTTACAGCTGCAGACATGCAAGCCTGCACCATCGTTGAAGGTTCCTACTTTATGGTGTTTGTGATGGACAAACTATGACTGGCACAGAAGTCCAACAACAGAACACCGCCCGGGTTCAGATCAGAGAGGACGTTCCTCCAGGTCACACTGTTTTTACCCATGTGGGCATTGAAGTCCCCCGAAAGAATAAAGGAGTCCCCAGCAGGTGCACCTTCCAGCACCCCCACCAAGGACTGCTGTTTAGTGCGTAGGCACAAACAGCAGTGAGAGCCCGCCCCCCACCTGAAGACACAACCTTCATTAGCATCCAGATTTTTAGGGGGTTCAGGCTCTGAAGTCTGACGGCACCGACCTCCTGGGTCAGTCCTGGCAGGTTTAGTTTTTTCCAAGGACACAATTTTAAAAATTGGATTGTCGTAAGAAGTTCAACTTTCAGCCTCATCTTCAGTCAGAGGTGTTGAGTAAATGTAATCAGATTAGTCCAACTCTTTATTCAGGAACTTATTTTCATTTAATCATTCATTCTGATAGAATTCCTTCCTCCACTCAAACTGATTTGTAACATCTCCAGAGTCCAGAACAACCTGCAGGTTCCTCCATGAGTTCTCTCTGGATGATGGCCCTGGGACGCATTGTGTGCAGGTCCTACCTCAGGTGCACATTGTGGGCGTGTCTTACTTCTGGTGTGCGTTGTTTTTTCTCTGCAGAAGTACCGGGTCCTGATTTATAACGGGGACGTGGACATGGCCTGTAACTTCATGGGGGACGAGTGGTTTGTGGAGTCTCTTAATCAGCAGGTAACCAATCAAATACTCCTCAACAACAAAGGTGTGTTTAGCTTTGTCTGTCTCTCAGGTGTGTCTGTCTGTCTCTCAGTTGTGTCTGTCTGTCTCTCAGGTGTCTCTGTCTGTCTCTCAGTTGTGTCTGTCTGTCTCTCAGTTGTGTCTGTCTGTCTCTCAGGTGTCTCTGTCTGTCTCTCAGGTGTGTCTGTCTGTCTCTCAGGTGTGTCTGTCTGTCTCTTAGGTGTGTCTGTCTGTCTCTCAGTTGTGTCTGTCTGTCTCTTAGGTGTGTCTGTCTGTCTCTCAGGTGTGTCTGTCTGTCTCTCAGGTGTGTCTGTCTGTCTCTCAGGTGTGTCTGTCTGTCTCTCAGGTGTATCTGTCTGTCTCTCAGGTGTATCTGTCTGTCTCTCAGGTGTATCTGTCTGTCTCTCAGGTGTGTCTGTCTGTCTCTCAGGTGTATCTGTCTGTCTCTCAGGTGTGTCTGTCTGTCACTCAGGTGTATCTGTCTGTCTCTCAGGTGTGTCTGTCTGTCTCTCACATGTGCCTGTGTGTCTCTCAGGCGTGCCTGTGTGTCTCAGGTGTGTCTGTCTGTCTCTCAGGTGTGTCTGTCTGTCTCTCAGGTGTCTCTGTCTGTCTCTCAGGTGTCTCTGTCTGTCTCTCAGGTGTATCTGTCTGTCTCTCAGGTGTGTCTGTCTGTCTCTCAGTTGTGTCTGTCTGTCTCTCAGTTGTGTCTGTCTGTCTCTCAGTTGTGTCTGTCTGTCTCTCAGGTGTATCTGTCTGTCTCTCAGGTGTACCTGTCTGTCTCTGTCTCACAGGTGGAGGTTCAGCGGCGTCCGTGGATCTACGAGGATGATGACGGTCAACAGGTTGGAGGCTTCGTCAAAGAGTTTGACAACCTGGCCTTCCTCACTGTGAAGGTACACCATCATCATCATCATGACGACCACTGACACAATGTCAGATTTGTGGGCGGGGCTTCCACTCCTAAATCTGACATCAGATGTCGCTCTATGATTCTTAAGAAATTGTTCAATATTGTGAAAGGGTTTTTTTTTTTTTTTGCCTTGACCTCCAGGGACTGATTTAATCAATAGATTTATTGACTGATTGATTTTTGTCTGCATGTTCCTATAGGGTTCTGGTCACATGGTTCCTTCAGATAAGCCAGTCGCTGCCTTGGCCATGTTCTCTAGGTTCATCAGGAAGCAGCCGTACTGACCTGACGTCAGGTTGGACTTCGCCTGCAGGAGTTTCTCAGGGTTTGTGTTCGCTTCGTCACCGTCAGCCAATCAGAAGAGCCCGTCTCTGTCGGAAACTTACAGTCAAAGACTCCAGAATGGTACCCAGTCCTGTCTGTCCTGGTTTCCATGGTAACTGTTTGTCACTTCCTGTTGATTGTTTCAGTTTAAATGTTCTTTTAAAAGGAAAATGTAAATTAAAGTTTAATTTTAACCCAAAACAAGACTGTTGGTTCTGTTGGAAAAGTTCGGTACGGTGGCCCTGAAGGGCCAAAGGCATCAAAAGCTGATAGTAACACGACTGCCTCCCCACCTGTACAGGTGAAGAACAGTGATAAAAGAATAATTTACAAGATAAATATTTAGTTAAATATTTATCTTGTAAATTAAATATTTAATTTACACCTAAATATTTAGTTTACTTGCAAGTTAAGTATTTAGTTTGTAAACTAAATATTTATCTTGTAAATTAAATATTTAGTTGGGAACTACATGGTGAAAATATGACTTTGAAAAAAATAATCCCCATTTTATTTTTCTTATTAAAGGCTAAATAAACCAAAATACAGTATTGATGTTAATTTTTGACTGTGCAACTTTGTAAATGGCACCCCATATGAATTATGTGCAGCACTTTGATCCAGATGTTTGCTTGTTTTTATTTATTTATTTTAAATGTGCTGTATAAATAAATTTGATATGATTTGTGGACAGTTAAGTCCTGCAGGGTAGTGACCCTCCAGGACCCACCTCCAGGACCCAGACCAGGACCAGGACACCCCGCTGTGTTAGATGTTTCTGGGCTTCAGAGCAGAAAGATGTTGGAGCTGGTTTATAATTTCAGATTTTCAACCGACTGTTTGATGTTTTGTAATTATGTGTAAGAAGTTCAACACAATCAAGGTAAGAAAATCCACACATTTCATGACGTCACCATCATGGAGGCCAATAGAAACAAGCTAAATGTAAACATCTGTCAGCCAACCACATTTCCCCTCCTTGACTCCGCCCACCTCTTCATGTTGCCATGGAAACACCTTCAGGTCCTGAATCTAGCGCTGCCTGCTCAGGTGAGGCTCAGGAGGATCAGGTCCTCGGCCGAAGGACCTGACTCAACCTTGTTCGATATAACTGATCACCTGATCTGATCAGCTCGTTTCTCACCTGTGACCGGTGGTGACGTCACTTCCTTTAAGATGACGTAAGAGAAAAAAATCTGCCAATCAGATTGCGTCCTCCTCTCTGCGGATTTTCTTTCTGCATCTCTCCATCTTCTTCAGCAACGATGGTCCAGATGGTTCTGGTCCAAACCCGAGCCCTCGAGGATCAGTTCGTTGGCCGGCGGTGAGGGTCCAGCTCGGTTCGGACTGTTGCAGGTCCGCAGCTCGGTTCTGACTGGTCATCAGCCCGGTTCAGCTGTTCGAGGGTCTGCAGCCCGGTTCAGTTCGGTCCATCATGGTCCAGAAGTCTCGGAACGGGGGAGTGTTTCCCGGAGCGCAGGCAGACCAGAAGAAGCTGAAGGTCGGGTTCGTGGGTCTGGACTCTGGAGGAACCGAGTCCAGCAGGGACGGAGCTCTGCTGATCGCAGGTCAGTGACGAGCTCGTGCATGTGTGAGCGCACGGCCAGGTGCGCTGACCTGGGACCAGATTTAAACTTGGTACAGGTTCGGTCCGTTTGGCTGCGCGCGCTGAGCCGGAACCTAAAGTTTAGTTTGTTTATTCAGACAAGTTCAACAGAAAATACTTGATTCATGCTGCATTTATAATATTTAATATTCAGGAATAATATAATATTCACTGCAGCTGCAGTGTGTGTGTGTGTGTGCGGGGGGGGGAGGGGGGTTGTCACACTGGTGGAGGGTCTGGGTGTCCTCCCCCAGAATTTGGTCAATGCCATTTCCTGCATTCTTGAAACTGTTTTATCTCACTCTACAAAATTGATTGACAGCTGCTGCTGATTATGACGTCATAACTTTATTCCTGTGATGCTGGTGAGACATTTCCATCAGTGATCAGTGTTTGAACGTCTGCGTTCACCAACATTTTCACCCGACAGAATGACTCCAGCCTAACAGTGTTTGAGAAGGCTGACAAAGTCTGGCAGATCTCCTTCATGTCCATCTGATCGTCTGCCTTGGTGAATGTGGCAGACATTGTTCAAATGTTGCAGTTTCATAGAGGAGTGAAGCCATGTCTGAAACCTTCTTAAACCTTCTAAAGCATCTTTCAGCCTCAGCTGAAGAACACGGCACAACAAGAAGGATCCTGACCAACATCTCTCGCTGTGGGAACAGAGCACGTATCTCTGGAGCTCTGAGGGTCTCTGCTACTTCACTGTGTTGCTTTGTAAAGATTCTCCTAATGTCCATTGTGTCTGGGGAGGGATGAGATTTGCAAACGACAAATCATCATCCGAGAATACCAATACATGTACTGGTAATTTAAGTACCAGTAGCTTCGTCTTCATTTTTCATTGTTTAGTTGAACAATAATTTAACATGGCCTATGGCTAGCTTAAAAAAGGAATAAGGTTTTAGCGAAAGCTGGACATTGTAGATGTCAGTAGGACAGACGTTGTTTCTGCTTCATGGTATGAGTTGTGGTGAGTTGTTGTAACCAGGAAAACCTGGAGCGGACTTTTAGTGGTTTGAGCATTCTCCTGTTAATCAAGTAGAATGGATTCATGAAGCAGTGGAAACAGTGCTGGGTGAACTAATATTTTGTGGTAAATTAATCCAAGTGAATATTTTTTAGATGTGAGGGGGACACGTCCCCTTCACAAATAGTTAATGAGATGCCTTTGGTGGAAGGACATGTTTCTCAGTGATGAGACACAGAAAGACGAGGACGCACTCAGAAGACGAACAGGACAAGAAAAAAACCACTGAAGTTTCACAAACTTCAATCAGAACTTTCCAGGGAATTTTTATTGAATTGAGCATTTGTTCATGTGTATGTGGACACGTGTGTGCATGTGCACATGTTGGCGCTGTCCTTAAGTGATTTTATCCTGCAGGTGGGGATGAAGGTCCACGGCGTCAGCGCAGCAGTGTCTCTGGAGGAAAGAAACCTCCCAAACGAAACGTTCTCTACAGACGTCTGCAGAACTTCCTCTACAACGTTCTGGAACGACCTCGAGGATGGGCCTTCATCTACCACGCCTACGTGTAAACACACCTGACACGCATCACACCTGTCACTTGACATGTCACATCTCCATGTTCTCCAAAACACAAGGATCTCAGTGGGTCTGTTCCTTTGAACTCAGCTGGGTTCTGACTCGTTTACAAGAGAAGACCAGTGGAAAAACAGGTTTCCCAGTTTGATCTGCCCACAGCTTGGAGCTCAGTTTGATTCACCCGTCTCACTGGTCGAAGCTCAGTTTGATTCACCCGTCTCACTGGTCGAAGCTCAGTTTGATTCACCTGTCTCACTTGTTAGAGCTGCATTTTCACATGTTTTCTGATGTTCTTTATTCAGGTTCCTGCTGGTGTTCTCTTGCCTGGTTCTGTCTGTGTTCTCCACCATCAGAGAGTATGAGAAGAGCTCAGAGGATGCTCTTTACATCCTGGTACACCTTTTTCATCTTCTCCTCTTCATCAGGTCTAAGACCATTTCAAGTTCTGAAGGGTTTTTCCAGGTTCAAGGTTAGAGTTATCAGAACAAATAAGAATGTTTAGAATGAAACTGGTAAAGAATGGATGCAGATGTTGAAACATCTCCAGGGACAAAGTCAGGACTGGTTTCATCAGGAAGAAAAACCCGCAATGGACTGAGATGCCTGAGAAAACCACAAGCAAAAAATAGAAATTAAGAAAATTATACAAGAAAAGTAATATTTACAAATACCAAAACTCAAAGAATGACTTGAATGAGCTGAACATCTTGATGCTCAAATTGTTCAAATCTGATATACTATAGAGAAGTTAAAGGCCTAAACCCTAACCCTGAAAATCAAAAAGGAAACATGTCATGCAAAAATAAAAACAAAACAATAAAAGACCAAACTAAATGTGAGAACAGCCAAAGTGCGATCCTGATCCCTAATGAACAGCTGTTTTATGTTTCTTTGATGGTTGTGTATCCTAACCTCAACCCAACCAACCTTGACCCAACTGGCCCAAACCAGTTTAAATGAAATATATTCACAGAGGGCTGAGTGATACAAGCAATAACAGCATCGTATCACTCAGTCCTCTGTGAATAGCAAACAACCATCAGGGTGCTAACGATCCATCGTTAGGCTGATGGTCCTCCTTGATCATGTGAGC
>JARVGV010001459.1:35335078-35356707 GCA_031762435.1 Hypsolebias longignatus | reverse complement strand
TTTAAACTTTTGATCTGTGATTTGTTCTATTCTGAATAAAATATTAGATGTTGGCACCTCCACATCATTGCATTCAGCTTTTATTCGCAATTTGTTTAGTGTCCCAACTTTTTTGGAATCTGGTTTGTAAAAAACAAAAATGGAGTGGTATCAAACTTTAGCGGTTTTAGGATTTCTGTTTTGTCTTTTTTCAACAATGGACTCAATATGAGCGGAAGATGAGGCAGAAGACCACGGAGAATTTTTCACACAATGCGGCTGAGACGGCTTCATATGAGGTAAGAGAAATGCGCATTTCTTTTGGTTGTAATGCCCGCTGTAGTCCAGTTCCTGATTTTGGGGCGGTCTACGGTCCGCTTGCATTCACGCTGCATTAGAACAACACCAGAGTTCACTTCAACTGAACTGATACCTAGGTATTTAGGTGGACCAGAGTTCGATTGCGCATTCACCCCCCCACTCCCCCCAAAACAAACCGGACTTTCTAAGGAAATGGACTAGAGCTCGATTAAAGCGGACTAACCAGAGCTGGTGTGAATGCACCCTAAGTCTTTCTTTTTTGAGAAATCCCATTATTAGGGTTGGCTTGGGTTTCCTGAGCTATCCCTTAGTTATGCTGCAATACGATTAAACTGCTGGAGGATATGGGGGCCGAAATGGAGTAGAGGCAGCCAACTCGAGACCTGAAAGTCCAAGGTTTGATCCCCAGTCATTGCACATCTCGTGGTGTCTCTGAGCCACACACCCTATCCCCAATTGCTCCCCAGACACATTCAATAGCTGCCCACTGCTCCACCTGGGGGTGGAAGGGCTAAATGCAGAGAGCCAATTTTGTCATTGTATGGGAAAATACAATGATAACATATTAACACATTATTATTATTATTATTATAAATAGACCACATTTCCTCATGCTGCTGCTGTCTTTACCTGCTCTACTCTACCTGTTTGTATTTGTAATTATTTCTATCTTAACATGTGTTTTTTTGTCTTTCCTCCTATAGAAAGTACTCCTGGACCTGACATTTTGTTTCTCCTTCTTGTCCTCTCAAACCCAGCCGGTTGAAGCAGATCTCATCGTCCTGAGCCTGGTTCTGCTGGAGGTTTCTTCCTGTTAAAAGGGACTTTTCCTTTCCACTGTCTCCTTTGTGCTTGCTCAGGATGGGAGACTATGACGAAGTGAAGATTCAACGAGTCTGCGGGTTTCCTAATATAAATAACTTTTAGTAATCAATTTTTTTTAAGTATGTGAATGTTTCTGTTCAGTACCCTGAAATGACTTCTGTTGTGACTTGGTGCTCCATAAATGAACTGAACTGAATCGAAGATGTGTTAATGTTTGGTGTATGTGCTGCTAATGACAGCTACTGCCACGCCATATTTGTAACACTGAGTACTAAGCATTTTGTGTTGGCTAAGGTTGATAAACAGTGGCGGTCCTTTTGAATTATGTAGACTTCAAAGGTTAGTGTTTTACAAATCCACCCAGTGATTACTTCCTGAGAGTTTTACTAAAATCTGCTCAGTGGTTCACAGGACATTTTACTAACACAGTGCTGACTATAAAAGGTAATGCAAACATTTTAAGTGAAGATGTCTCACAACAAGGAGCACTTGTGAATGACTCAACCATAACACATTTTGATTTAATATCTGCAAAAGCAGCTGATTTACAGCCACTTTTGTGTTTTCTATGGTCAGTTGGCTGTGGTGGCCATCTTGAACTGGGTTGAGCCTATAAGTTAATCAACTGTAGACACCCAATGATTTATTTCAAAAGGTTTCATTCAAATATATCCAGTGGTTCATGAGGTATTTTTCTTACAGATAGGTCAACTCTACCTGTTGTTAATGGCAATGACAGAATAAGAGTTTACGGTAATCATCGGTGTAAATGTAGATAATTTAGCTCCTGCAGTGAGTCTCTTGCCTTGGTCTCCAGGTGACTACCCTGCAACTGGTCACTATTCACTGACCCATATTTACCACTAGTTAAATGTACAACCTAACCTTTGCTGTTGTAAAACTATCTATGTGGTGTCACGGTATAACAAAATACTGTTAATATGATAATAATTAAAATGCCATGACATTCCTGCATGCGGTAACTCATGGTGCTTGTCAACACAATTATTAGGTGGAACATTAAAAGGAGTTCATATTTCATCCTCTCTCCTGTGCTAAAACCATGGCTCAGTCATGATGGCTCCACTCTGAGGCTCTGTTTACGGCTCTGCCAGCTCCACAGTCCACACAGCTCCTGTCAACGGCTAATTCACAAAAAGCCTTCATCGCTCTGCGCTGCTCCAGCATAGTGGCAGCCAAGTACACCAGCAAAAAGCCTCCTGCTAGACTGGATGCTGAGTGAGAAGGTGTGGGCTCACACAAAGCTGATACAGTCCAGCAGGCAAAGCTGTGAACTTAGAGTAAAACTACTCTGGATGGGATTCAAGGGGTGGTGGTGATGGGGTGGAGGTGTCACAAGTTGCCTATATGAAGTTCTGCTCGTGAATCGTTTCGGCAGTGGTCTGAATATAGGATAGACAGGGTTGTCAGGTCAGTTCTGTGCTGTTCTAACCTTTGTGACACTGTTACTCATCGTCACTTTCTTTGCACTTCTGTGCGTGGTCAGTTTTACCATAGCTCCCATTAATTTGGCTTTTTAAGGACGAACCTTGTGAAGCTTGAACAGTAAGTTTCTCTCTTGTGCTTCCTCTCATAGGGGTCGCCACAGAAAGTGAACTCGCAACTTGCTGGAACCAGCAGCCTCAGGATTTCAAGGCTGTGGCACTTAACCACTGAACTACCGTAGCCTTGGTGGTAAAGCTTGAATTCTCTTTTTGTCAGGGGTTGCTGCAGCGAGCTAACTTGCACGAAGATTTGGTAATTGATTTTATGCCAAATGTACTTCCTGATGCAACCACAGAACACCAAGCTGTCGCAGCACTGCCATCCAAGGCAATCAGATCGCAGCTGGGGGGGGTGGGGGGGGGGGGCATGCTCAAGGGCCCTGTGTAGGCCAAATGGTGGTGGTAGATGTGGTTGCTTCACCTTTCCAATACACATTGTTGTTGGATTTGAACCAGGGACCTTCTGACAAGCTCACCTTCTCGAACCTCTGCTCCACCACTAATTTGAGGCTTTAATGACATTTTATTCACTTAGGCCTTGAATGATAGCCCTAATTTTTAAGTTGATTTGGATACAAGCATTTCCTCATAATCAAAAATACATCTAAAAAAATTGAATATCTTAAAAAGTTCAATATTTTTTGTCAATCACTCCAGAAAGTGAAACTCATATATTACTATTACTAATATATTACTGCTATACTATACTATTACTATTATTTAAAATTTCTGTGATTAAGTTTTTCCATTATGTGTAAGCCATGATCATCAAATTTATTTAAAAAAGGTATGCTTGCAATATTTCACTATGTGTGATAAATCTGAGTACAGTAATGTGCTAATTTCACTTTCTGAAGTGATTGACAAAAAATACTGTACTTTTTCCACTATGTTCTGTTTTTTTGCGATGTACCTGTTAATGTAATAGACTATTACAGGTTGGTGAAGACATCCATATATTATGGATATTTGTATAAGACTGATTGTCTTCTGTTGTAACGACAGCCCTAAAAATGGTTAGTAGGTTGCAAAGACAATGAAAGGCAAGTATTTGAAGAAAGTCTGAATCTTTATCTTACCTGAAACTCTAAGAACTGAATGACTTTAGTTTAGTAAATTAAAATAATAAACAATTTATCCCTGGAGGTGGGGTGGCAAATAAAGATGCAGTGTAAAACAACTAGGAGATCACATCTCTGGCAAAAACTATGCCCATAAACTAGATCTGATCTACTTTTAGAAGCTAAACAGGACGGTAAGCTGCATAAAAAGACATAAATAGAATGAGAGCCCAGTTGTTTGGAAAGTCAGACATGCCCTTAAGTTTTTACAAGATCAGACAACCAGAACACACACATAAGGGACGACATGCATGACACAAAGCACGAAGGACTGAGAAATTCCATAATATAAACTTAGGTCAAAAAGTTAAAAAATAAATAAAATAGTTTTTTTTCTTTGTGGTAACTGCTTCTTGGCAGTAAATGTTATATTGTTTGAAAGCCTGTTTATTTTCCCTTAAATAATTCCACAACTGTTGGGAAAATACATTTGTGGGTTGAGCAGCAGAGTTAATGAGGGTTGGGCCCATAGGAAAACTTGTCAATTTTTTTCTACCAATGCCAAACAGCTCATGACATCACACAGCTGTCTCAACGGAAAGCTCCGAGACAGACTGAGGTCATTGAGAGGTAAGGGATTGACATGTTGGCTGACATCACTCAGATGTCTCGATGTCCTGACAGGGAGCCGAGTTGAACCACCTGAAGCTTCGTGTGATGAACGAGCTCATCGTCTCAGAGGGACTGTTTCAGACAGAACCAAGTCTTTACGCCCTTTGGGAATATGGATAAAAACACAAGTGATGCTAACTGGATGTCTTTACCAGCATGTTAAGTCTTTTTCCTTCATGAGGCCTAGACAATGACCACCAAGGTTAAAGCAAAGAGGAGTGATTTGCAGCCTCCATGTTGGTTCTGCTGAAGCAGTAATTTCAAAAAGAGTTGATTCTACTTCAAACAGCCTGAAGGATGAGACGATCTAAACAACAGTTTAAATGATGGACACGTGCAAAAGACACAGATGGATATAAATGTGTAACTTTATAGATTGTTGGATTAAAAATATCTTCATTATCTTATGTTCCTAAAAGGAGCCACACATGATGACAGGAGAAGATTTTTATACAGAGTTTACTTGTAAGGACTGACCACAGGCCTACACAGACGTTTCACTGAAGCCCGGTCATGAAGATCTGTGCCATGCAGTATGCAAGAAGAATTTTTATACATGCTTATCAGCTTCTACTGGTCACGACTACCTCGGCCTCCCAGCTCACAGAATGGGAGGCATCAGCTTGCAAGCTCCTCTCTGAGAGGAAAACAACTCCCTGAACTCAGGCACATTAATTTAACACTAGTTAATGATAAACATCCTTGACCTTGACCAAAATTCCCCTGACATAGATACTCAGGTAAAGGTTAGAGTGGTGTTAGCTGAGAGTCATCTTTAACTCGCACTATGAGCATGATGCCTTGCAGAGTTGCATTTGGGCCCAAGATATCCGACCCGACCCGGCCCCAGCCCGTAGCCATCATTTCCGAACCCGACCCGACAAATTAACATTAATTACAGGTCCAAACTCGACCCCACACCCTGACACTCAAATCTGCCTGCATTCTGCATTATTCAGACACAGACCCTGCTTTGACATGTCAGATATAATCTCACCTGTTTGGGTCATCGGCCGCACGCGTCCGCTGAGCGCAGCAGCTGAATGAATGTCCATTTGGGCTGATGGATCACTGGCAGTAGTCCATCTAAAGCTTAACTGAACATTTTGTGGGGAGTGGTGGCGCAGTGGTTAGAGACAGTGGGTCTGTGATCGGAAGATCGCCGGTTCAAGCCCCAGTACAGACAACATCAAAATGTGGGTGAAAAAGCCACACCTGCCTCCACCCTCATTTGCCCCACTCTGGACCGACACCTGAGCAAGGCCCCTAACCCCCACCATCTGCTCCCTAAACAGGTCTCTCTTGAAAATGAGTTCTCGTGGCTCAATGAGACTACCTGTATAAATAAGGTTAAATTAAAAAAAATACTGAAAGAAGCATTAAGCTCTCGATGTTACTAAACTCACATCAGTGAATAAACATGATCACTGTTATCCTTGAGATCCCAGTATGCACACCTGTCATAGCAAAAAAAAAACCCTAAAAACAACAATTTCCCTCAAAGTTTGAAGGCGACGGGTTATTAGAGGCTACAGCAACTGAGAGGCTAATTAGCTGAATGAACAAGAAACAAGAAAAAAAAACAACAACTAAGAAACTCATGTTTCCTAACGGATCAATGACGACTGTCACAAACTGCGTTACTTCATTCAGTCTTTAAAACCAGCTCTGGTAAACGTGTCTGGATTCATGAGTCACTGTCGTTGAACAAAAGTTTGCCAGTCAGTGATTATTCCATGACACTTCCTGATTTTTCTGTTGTTTAAGTGTGACGTATAAAGGTGAGATTATAGCAAAGATTAGAGAACTGTCCACTAAACTTTATATACTTGATTAAATTAAAATAAGTTTTCCTGCTCTGGAATAAAATGATCAAGCAGCAGTTATTTAATTTATTTTAGTACAGTTGTATAAAACATAATATAACTCATTTGTAATTGAATTTTGTGAAACATGAAGTTTAACTTTCCAGTTTTTTCAGCTGCAAATTTTATTTACTTTTTGAAAAACATAGCACTGATATGTTGATAACACAACAATTATAATTTTATCATTTACTGAATCAATGCAATGCCATTTTCTTTTTTCCCATTGGCAAGAGGACGCAGATTAAACCAGGTACTGATTTCGATACAACACCACATACTGTTTTAGCTGATAGGTAATTACTTTAAGAATGTGGCAAAGAATAATGTTTTGAAAATGTGTGTGTATCTAAGCTAAAACTAAAATAAATAGAAGCAATCTGGGTCCGTGCTTCTGAGCTCATCATGTAAGCTAACTTGAGCTAAATTATCTAGAACAAAATACCACAAACTGAGTGTTATTATCACGAAAACAGTATTCTGTGTCCGTGTGAGTGGATGAATAAAATTTAAACTTACAAGGATTTGTTCACTTTTAGCCTGCAGGAGGTTTCTGAATCACTGATCTTTTAATGACACGTAAGATCGTTCAAACACGAATTCCTTGTTTGGCTTCCGGTGCAGACGAATGACGTCAACACAAAACGTGTCATTCAAAACATCCGGTACGCATTGTCAAAACAAAGGTTGTCTAAACAGTATTTCGTTTGAACGTCTAAATAAATAACGAACCTATAATAATAATAATAATAATATAATAATAATAATTATAATAATAATAATAATAAATACAAGTGTGTCATTAATCAGAAAATAATTAAAAAGTATTTGCAAGTGTATGATATTAATTAGTGATGTGAAGGCAACATGCATAATGCTTGGACATCAGATTGACAACAATCTGATAAATGGATTTGGAAATTAGCCCTTTAATGTAGTTTGTAATATGATTAATTTACGGTTTACAAAAATAAAGATTTCTGTGCTTAATTCCTGTGTTTTAAAGCCAATAATTCGTTTTTAAACTTATTTTTTAAAGCCTGTTCATGCTGTTTCCGGTGAGCCCGGCTAGCTTAACGATCGCCTTGAACTTCCCTTGGCCATTCCAATGACTGGAGTCGAACTGAAACAAGGAAATTGTTTACGAAAATAACCCTAATTAAATTTAAAGAATGTTTTGCTATTTTATCTTAAATGAATAAGTACCACGAGACATAATAAACATATATGACCGATAAAACCTTTATTTAGCGTTTTCTTTGCGCCCCTCACATGACGATAAATAGTATGTCCCATATGCTTTAACTCCGCCCCTTTTAGACTTCTGTCCAATCAGAGGAAAGGATAGCGAACATGGAAAAAGCCAATCTGAAATATATACAGTACAGTACTGTATTTAAATTGTTCTTTTTATATAAAAATAATTATTTAATCAAACCTATGTTCATGTGATTTAACTTTGACATATGTTGCGTTACTGTTTACGAGACCAAACACGAACACCATGTTGCCTTTAGGTGCTGCAGGAATTACCTGAATCTCTTTAGTGGGGGTAAAAAAAACCTAGTAAATACATAATAATAAAAAAAAACAATCTGTAAAGAAATTAACTACCAATATTTCGATTTTTTTCCTTTAGGTGACCGGTTTTGTGTTGTCTTATACGTTAACTAAGAAGCAATATAAAATAAAATTAACTTCATAAACACACAGAAGTTTATAAATTTAGGTAATAAAACACAATTTGTTAAATATCTTATGTTCACAAACTTTTAAATAACAATTTCAAAAAATATTATTAGCACAAATTTGTTACAGTACAAACATTTAAATAAAAATCTACTCCAAGTCAGGGATAGCATTTTATTTTCCATTTCTGTCATCACTCATTTTTTTCAAATGCTGAAATATTTTTTTTTTTACAAATTGTTGATGAGCCACTTTTTTTATCCCAACAACTAAAAAAAAAAATAAATAAAAAATAAAATAAAATAAAACAGATAGCAGCAGTTTGTCATTCAGACTGTTATCTGCTAATTTAATTTTAGAAGTCAACAAGAACGTAAATTGTGTTGATTGAACATTTATTAAAAGAAGCGAAACATTCACTGGGACCTGTGGGGATTTTAATAATTCTAATAAAATATATATTAAGCTTGAAATGTATTTTTTTTCTACGCCCTTAGAGACTGAAGCCAAGATGTTAAATCACGAGTCGCAACAAATCTGGACCTAAAAACTAAAATTCATCAGTTTAAAATGAGCAACAACACTGAATATCAGTGAAAACAAACTTTAGGACCGTATTTTACAACAGTTCTGTTTACTGAAGCAAAAAATAAGCAGGAACAAGTTCCAGCCTAACAGTTTAATCACACACACACAGATATGTGAGGTCAGAGGTCACGGAGTCCATGTGAGGTCGCAGAGCAGAGCGATATGGTCGGAGGGGTGAGCCACGCTGGGCAGGGCCTCGTAGGTGGTGACCTCCTGATGGCTGGGCAGAGGAATCACCTGCTCCACCTGCACCACACAGCTGCACGTTAGCTTTAACCACCAAAATACCCACATTCAAAAAATAAAACTTTTAAGGCTCAAACTGATATGAACTCGACTTCTTTTGTTCAACAAGCTGCTGAAGTGTTGGAAAATCCAGCATGGACTTTACAAACTATAAATCCTGCTTTCTTTGAAAGCAGTAGAAAAACATCCATTACTCAAACAACAGACAATTATCCGTTTCTACCGACTTCAGTAACTTACAGTAGCACTCAGATATTACATTTACCGGCAGTACTACTTACCACATAATTTATTTTTTTTACATCAGGTTAGAATTTTCTGTTACAAACTACGGACTTATATTGTGAATAACATAAAACTGCTAAATCTAATTTTAACTTTTATTGCACAAATACGAAATACAAAATGCTGCATAAAAAAGACAACGTAAGGTGTGATGACGTCACTGGGGTCGGCGCTGTAAGTCCGAGTTGCCATAAGTTGATGGCGCCGCAAGTCGGGGACCACCTGTATTTAATGTTCATGTGGCATTTTACCTGACTGCATTTTTACACTATTAATATATTTTGTGTTTAAAACAAACAAGGTGAAACAGTGGCTCAGTTAGTAGAGCTGCTGCCTCTCAGTGAGAAGGTCGCCGGATCAAATCTCGGTCAGGGAGCCTTTCAGGGTGGCGTTTGCATGTTCTCTTTTCTCCAGGTACTCTGGTTTCCTCCCACAGACCAACAACATGCATGTTGGTCTGATTGTAACTATAAATTGTTGCTAGGTGTGTGTGTGAGTGAGTGAATGTTTGTCTCCATGTGTCCCTGTGATGGACTGGAGACCTGTCCATGGTGTCCCCTCCTCTTGCACAGTGACTGATGGATATGAGCACCAGTGACCCGACAAGGAAGAAGCAGGTAAAGATGATGGATGGATGTTTTGAAGCCTAAACGTGCACCTCACAGGAGCGTACCTTCATGTGCTCTGGCTGTATGAAGACGTAGTCCAGGCAGCCGTGAAATCCTCCCACGTAGTTGGTGTAGGCTGGCTGCCCGCAGGCGCTCGTCAGAGGGGGGAAGGTTGAGACCAGCTCCATGCAGCAGGACTCCTCCAGACCCGAGCTGCTCCAGTCCCCATGCTGCTGAGGGATCTGGGCCTCACTGAGCAGCTGGAACACACCTGGAGCCGACACGACGTGACATTAACTCTGTTCATGACAAAACGTCTGGTCAAATCAGAAAACTCAGGCTACGGTGCTGTCAGCGGAGAAGTTACCTGAACTTGGGGAGGAGTTGAAGTCCCCACAGAACACCAGCGGGGCTCCAGGTGCGACTTGGTTGATCACATGACTCAGATGCTGCAGGGCCACGCCCATCTGGATCAGACGAACGTTTCCCCCTTTAGTAGAAACAAAGATTTTAGAGGTTCAGCACGTTCATGTTTCCGCTGTCGGAGACAGGAAACTCAAGAGAGGCAAGTGGTTTCACCTTTCGGGTGCCAGTACAGGTGAGTGTTGGCCACACACACCTTCCTGTCTGGTTTCACGACGTCCTCGAGCACAGAGACCTGCAGACGAACACACAGGTAACTACAAACACAACAAATTATTACTAATTATGACTAATTTTTACTAAACAAAATGCTAATTTCTTCTGTTCATCCAGGATTCACACGGTTGTTCCCCTGTAGACTTATTTATAGTCAAACTGCTTCTGAATACTTTGTAACATTTTTACTATTTATTCACAGAAAAGTTCAGCTCATTCAGGAGACGAGTGCAAAGACTTTTGGACTTTCTAACTTTTATACTTTTCCTGAATATTTAACTTCATCTAAATCTTTGTTGCATAAAATACACTCAGTCCCTTAAGTTCCTCTGAAATTTGCTTCAGCAAAATGACTCTTTCCACTTTTTATACTTTTAGCCTTTAGCTAGCCTTTTGATACTTTTAGCCTTTAGCTAACCTTTTGATACTTGTAGCTTTTTTCAAACTTTTGATACTTTTGGCTTTAACCAGTCTTTTGAAACTTTAAGCTTTTTATCAGCGTTTTGCTACTTTCAACTCGTATTTTGCCATTTTTGGCTTTTAGCTTGTGTCACGTCTTTTTTTTTTAGCCAACATTGAGTCTTTTTTTGGGGCTAGTATCATGCCAGTTTTTTTTTAGCTAGTATCACACCTTTTTTAGCTAGCGTCACGCCTTTTTAGCTTGTGTCATGCCTTGTTTAGCTAGTGTCACACCTTTTTAGCTCGTGTCACGCCTTTGTAGCTAGTGTCATGCCTTGTTTAGCTCGTGTCATGCCTTTGTAGCTAGTGTGATGCCTTGTTTAGCTCGTGTCACGCCTTTTTTAGCTCGTGTCATGCCTTTGTAGCTAGTGTCATGCCTTATTAGCTTGTGTCACGCCTTTTTAGCTAGTGTCCTGCCCTTTAGCTTCAACGACTCACTTTCAGCTCACCCAGCAGTCTTTCAGCTCTCTGTACGTTGACAGAAAACAGTTTCTTTTAGTTTTATGTGAATTAATTTGAGTCATATTTCCAGGTTAACTCATTTTCTGAATGTTAGCGTCAGGACCTGCAGCGATGTGGACCTATGCAGAACCCGGTCCTTCAGGGTACTGGCTGCAGAAAGCTTCTCCAGCAGCTCAGAGTGTATGGGGTCAGAGGTCAACGCCTCGCTCAGCATGATGTCATGACTGCTCAGCAGCCGAAACTTGGACCTGGAACACAACGAGGCATCATTTATTTTAAAATTGGGATGAAAGTAACAACCAGAGTGGAGGAGGAGGAAAAAGGCAAGTCGTAATAAAAATCTTACATCATCCAACTAAAGAACAGCCGGACAAGACAATGAGAGAATAACAAACGACACAGAGACTTTAGCTGATGGCAGAACCGACCTGCGGTAGAAAGTAGCCAGACCTTCGTGCTGCTTCTCTTTGAGCTTAAAAACACCGTCCAGTCCAAAAGCATCCAGAGCCGGAACCAGACTGTCCACAAAAACCCCTGAAAAGACAGAAAACTCACTTAATGACGCAGCAACACCGCCCAGTTATTACCTTTGAAGGTTCATGTTACAATTAAAATTACATTAAAAACATCTTTTTACCATGTCCTTAATATTTTTAAATAAAAATTGACAGCTCCAGATCATAGCACTTCAACCTTTACAGATTATTCCTGTCATATTAAATTCAAGCCTTTTAAGATGTCGGCTTTGTTTGGCATAAAAATGGGTCAAACTTCATATTTTTGAGCTTACTGTTATTTTATAATAAACCCAAAGTGAATAAAAGAACTCAAATAGAAAAACTCTACAAATATATTTATTTTTGTTGAATAAACAATAGATTTTTGTTGCAATTTAGATTTGAGTCTACAACGACAGCATCACATGATCTCCCTGATCTAAATTTAAACTAGAGCGTCAGAAATAATCCTTTTAATTTTCTGGGAAAATTATCCTTTTTTTTCTCTGCCAGCTGCTGAAGCACCAGGAAATCCCTTCGTATAATGTTTGACATTATTGTGAAGGATTCCCCTTTCTAAACACAGGGCTGGAATTACCGCCGACATCACTTTAATAAAAACTGTTTCAGGCACTCGTTAAAAAACTCAGTTAAAACTTCTGAGAAGACCAATTTTAAAATATTACGTCAACACTGAAAAGTTCACAAACACTGATCTCATGCACTTTATGAACGCGTGATTATTTCTAACAAGAATAAATCCAGACTGAACTAAACAGTTTTTAAAGTGCTCATATAATTTAGTCCTACAGGAGTTACCTGCCCGCAGTCGACCTCATACAGCAGATGTTTCATCACCTAATTGGTTTGGTTGTTCATATTGATTATGTGTAAATAATCTTAGTTATTCAAAAAGAGAATTCCAGTGTCAGACGTTAACTCTTGTGACTCAGACACATCTGTTCCTGTGGTTTGTCAAAACATCTGGAGATATTCAGCAGACAATGAGAAACTGAGCTGCTTATGAAATTTCCAGCAGGGAACGGGTCAGTGAAGGCAGCAATCACCTTTGTCCACCTCCTGCAGACAGAAGATGTCGGCGTTGTACCCCGCCAGCTCCTTCTTGATCAGGTTCTGCCTGTAGTCCAGCTGCAGGGCGTAGGGGGCGCAGTACGGGTACAGCACCGTCTTGGACAGCTCCGTCTGAGCGTAGACGTCTGCGAGGATGTTGTAGGACACCACCCTCACCGACGGCCACTCGAGCACCTTCACCGTGTACACGTGACGGTTGTCGAACGTGCACACGCCCGGTCCCGCCTCCACTGCTCCCGCTGAGATCAGTTCTTTGGTCAGGCCGCTGCGACTTCCGTCTTTGGGCACGCAGCGCAGTTTGAACCTGCAGCCGATGTCCTGATTGGACGGGACATGGATTCGCTCCTGTCCAACCTGCGTCCATCCACGGTCCTGTCCTGGAACGTCTTCAGCTGCTTCTGGACTGGAACGAGACAGAAACAGCTCATGAGAGTTGAATGTGTTCGAGACAAACTCTTTATTTCTCCATATCAAGGTCAAGGATTTTAGCAGTGAAGAGCTGTTTGCACATCTGCTCCAAACCGTTCTGTGGCTGGACGGATCAAAATATGGAATTAGTGTTCAAGAGATAAACTCAGATTCAAGGCAAGAAATAGTACTGGATATTCTTCATTCAATTTTCAGGATTAGAAATTACAGTTCTCATGTTAAACTGGTTTGGGTTCCTGCACACATTGGTGTGGTAGGTAATGAGTTAGCTGATAGTTTTGCTAAAAGTGCTGCAAAAAAGAATAGTGTTGATTTAAATATAAAAAGTAAATATGAGATAAAGAATATTATAAAAGTATACAGTATATCAAAAACAAATGGCAAGAACAATGGAATAGTAGAAGCAATGCAAGGTTTTATTATAATACTGTATCCAAAAAAAGTTGGGGAATCCAGAAAATGCAATCGAATTAAAAAAGAAGATTTTATATCCAGAATAAGGGTTCGGACGTACAGGATTAAATAGTACCCTTAAAATACTTAAGAAACATGATACAGGCTGTTGTACTCACTGCGGAACATTGGAAACAATAACGCACCTTTTTTTGGACTGTAATAAATATACCCAAGAAAGAGAGAGGTTAATTAGAGATTTAA
Organism: Hypsolebias longignatus; assembly: GCA_031762435.1. Taxonomy (NCBI): domain Eukaryota; kingdom Metazoa; phylum Chordata; class Actinopteri; order Cyprinodontiformes; family Rivulidae; genus Hypsolebias; species Hypsolebias longignatus. The sequence continues at coordinate 35,342,828 of JARVGV010001459.1, read as the reverse complement.
ATAGAAATAAGAGTAAATTGGATGTTAGGGAGTTATTTCAGAGACCATCTGGGCATGTAGTTTTTAACAGTATTTTTAGTTTTCTAAGACGAACGGGCACTTTAGATATAAAACATCTGGTCCATACTCCAATCTGGAAGGTGGTGGTAATGCACCTACAGTACAGGTTGTTTGCCAACCGTCATAAAACAACAAAAATAAGAAGAAGCACCTTGGACTGAAGAAGTCTTTGGAGGAAAGACAAAACATTTCTACATTTTGTTTTTTGAATGTCCACAGGACCAGACTTAACTTTTTTAGAAGCTCCTTGTCTATTCAGGCCTGAACACCTTTACCTGCTTCTTGAAGGGTTTTCTCGGAACCAGGTGAACTCGCAGTCCTGCAGCTTCCCGAACTCCGCCTCCAGTTTGGGGCAGACCGGGAACCCGACCATCAGGGACCCGGGCAGCTCGGCGGTGGTGAAGGTGGGGGGGTTCCTGTGCACGCTGTACTGGACCTCCCCCACCTGCAGCACGGCTCCGTCCTGCCAAGCCTCCGAGTTCGGCAGCGCGTCGCTAACCTCGTCCTCCCCGAAGAACAGCTTCACCACGGCGGCCTCCGCAGCCTCGCTCGGCTCCTGACCGCGGTTCTTCTTGGACTTTTTCGCCTTCTTTTGGTTTTTAGTCGTGGATTTCGAGATCCGAGCCAGGACTTTCCCCAGCGCCTCGTCCTGGTCTCGCAGCATGTTCCTGTCGCTGCCGTCCAGGCGGAAGGAGATGGTGAGCTTCGGCTCCCCGGGAAGACACCTCACTACGGCCGCCTCCATCCTGCTGAGGAGGTGCTGGGCTCCGGCGAGGGTCCTCGAAGAAGGAGGGAGGAAACAGCGGGGCAACAGACCGAGAACAGCGGACAGACGGTTAAACATGAAGAACCCCGGTGGCTGGAAGAAAACACGCAACGGAAACCGGGGTCTTTTGGTCACGTGACCGGAAAAACTTCCCCGCAGCTAACAGCTAGCTTGAAACTAATTTAAAAAAAAAAACTGATAAAACGGCGAGTTGAATTAAATTTCTACCAAAGCGGTTAAAATAAAAATATACGATGCGTTTTATGAATAAAATTGCCTATTTAAATACGGTTGTAGTTACAGTGAGTGTCCTTCTCTTTCAGGGCTTCGAAGCGTGTGGAGGCTGGGGGGCATGTATCGAGGAGCGTATTGATGACGTATACAGTGACGTTCGAAGCATCGTCGAAAGAGGCAAAGACAGAAAAATCCAGCATCACAAATACAGATTAAGATCATTTGCAGATCAAATTTAGACTTTATTTGAGGTCCTCGCAAACATGATTTCTTTTTCTTTTATTCAACTTAAAGCTTCGCAAACCAGTTTTACATTTATAGTCCACTTGATGGTGCAGCAGAGCAAATGAAGCTCCATTCATTCAGCCTTTATTTAGGCAGGTTAATCCCACTGAGCCTCGAGGACTCATTTACAAGAGAGACCTGGTTTCAACAAAGAATGATGACAAAGAACACCAGATCAAATCCCAGCCAGGGACCTCTCTGGGTGGAGTTTGCATGTTCTCTCTGTGCATGCATGGGTTTTCTCCATGTAGGCTACTCTGGTTTCCTTCCACAGACCAAAAACATGCATGTTAGGCTGACTGGTGACAATTAATTGTCTCTAGTGAGAGATTGAATGTTCTTTCATTTACCCTTTATTTATCCAGGTTAGTCTCATTGAGTCACAATAACTCGTTTTCAAGAGAGACCTGCTTTTGGGAGCAGATGGTGGGGGTTGGTGGAGGCAGGTGTGGGTGTTTCACCTTTTCCACCCAAATTTTGATAATAAACCTGTGACTTTCTGATCACAGGCCCATCTTCTCTAGCCTCTGCGCCACCACTCCCCCCCATGATTGCTTGTCTCATTTGTCTCTATGTGTCCCTGTGATGGACTTGAGACCTGTCCATGGTGTTCCCCACCTCTCACACAGTGACTGATGGATACAGGCACCTGTGACCCCACCTGACCCAAAATGGAAGAAGAGGATAAAAAGATAATGGATGGATGGATCATAACGACAGATTCTCCCATCTTCAGTCACAGATCCTGGTAAAAAAAAAAAATGTATTTAAAATTACAGTACATGCTTTTATTACAAATTATGTTGTGATGTTGCACTTTTTTCTTAAAAAAAAAAAAAAAAGGTGGTCCAAGTGGTACCCAACATTTTTTCTAATATTTTCGAAAAACGCAGACAATCAAAGTGTTTTCCCTGGTTTGTTTCTCAATAAATACATATTTTAAATAATTTATCTCTGAATGAGAATGAATTTGAAAAACTTTTTGAAATGTAAAAAGTCTAACACTGATAAATGATGCAAATGTAAAAGGACAATCAAAATAGTTCACATGGGTTTTTATTAATTGAGTTATAAAGATAATGGCTTAAGTTGACAAATGTGCAAAAATACAAATCAACAGCAGTGTTTGCTTATAAAAACAAAACTCTGAGCTAAACGACAGATTATGGGTTCGGTTTGTCGTCACGTCAGCAGCGTCTCTTTCTCAGATGTTTTTCACAACATTCCCCTCAGTGATGGGTTCTTCACCACAGGGTTCAAGGACCTCGGGGTTTTGGGGGAAGTAAATGTCGACTTTTTGCTCGTCGTCATGTTGGACGTGTTTCAGGTGGACCACCATGTGGAGGGCGTAGGCCAAAACCAGCAGTAGGATGAGGGACGTGATGAGGCCCATCAGGATGGCTGGGGTCAGGACGGTGGTGCAGTCGCTCGCAGGAGAAAACTTACCAACGGTGACGTTGAATGCTTGGATCTAAGGTGAGCAACAGTAAAGTGTTTATTTAAATATAAGCATGCAAGAAAATACTCTGGAGAAGATATATGCAGATACCTGGAAGTCGACGAAGGTGATGGACCAGCGGCGTGCTCGCTCAGTGCTCGGCTGCAGCAGACCGCTGTGTCTCTGCAGACTGCTGACGTGGAGGCAGCGGTAGGAGAAAGAGGCCGGAGCGTAAACATCAGTGGCGTTGAACACGGCTTCTTCAGAGGCATTGTATGAAAGAGTGACGTCGTCCACAGAGAACCACCATCGACCAGAAGACTCGTAGAACGTGTTGGAGAGTCGCAGCCTGAAGCAAAAAGGGTCAAAGTGACTTTAAGTAGAAAACTGTTCATAAAATCACACACGTCCTAAACGTCTAATCACAAAAGTTAGATTTTCCTGATGAACGTGCAAAACAGGCTCAGCTACTACCACACCACACTGGGTTGGTTAGCTCTGGTTCTTTCAGTTGTTTTCTAAGTTCAGCTGACTGATGGTGACCATGTTGAATCAAGTTGGCTCTAAAAGTTGAGGAGCTCCAAACATTTAACCAATAATCACTTTCTGCCAATTTTATTAAAATTTGTTCATGAGATTATTTGGTAACAGACAGACTTTAGCAAAACATCTTTGTTGCCCTTCGCCCTTCAGGTGAGCAGCCAATAAAATCTGACCAACAACTGAATGTCACCACGTTTAAACATTAAAACACACAATGTCTAAAACTGAAACAAAATCATTTATTATGATTAGTTTCTTTGTTTACTTCATATAAATGAGGGTTACATGAGGGTTAGCCATGAAGCTGATTTTTATCTGCAGTCCCTGAACTGCAGCTAGATGCTGATATAAATCATAAAATAATATTTAAGTAAAAGTGTTCAAATATTAAAGTATAAAAACAAAAAGAAAAAAAAAACAGATTTTTGTCAAGTACAAAACAAATCTTGAAAAAATTCTGTAAAAAAAAATCTTGACAACAATTGAGACTCTGGAGTTGAAAGCAGCAGGATCAGGCTCACTTGATTGACAGGTCCCTCAAATTGTCCACATCTCCAAACCTCATGACCAACCTGAAGAAAAACACAAACGAGGGCACACGGATGACATGTGGACAAATACAGAGCATATAGACAGATGGACATATGTAGACATGTGAACAACATGCAAACCTATGGACAAGTTCAATACAACTTTATTGTCGTTTCCATCAGATGTGGTTCATGAAGTGGAATGAAACTGTGTACTCAGGGTCCCAGTTACAGCAAGAAATAGCAAAATATAATGTATAAAAAGTAACCATATGCAGTATAAGGATCTAAGATATATGATAAGTATACATGTATACAAAGTACATATCGTCCACATGTAAACATATGGACAATATGTAGAGAATCTACACATTGTCCATGTCTTTATGTTGTCCATATGTTTACGTTGTAAACACATGGACAACATAAAGACATGGACAATATGTAGAGAATCTACATATTGTCCATATGTCTACATTGTAGACATATGGACAATATATAGACAAATGGTCTATGACGTAGACATAGGTCTACTACGTCTGTCTACACACTTTTCATTTTATGTTTTTTCTATGATTGTCTAATGTTGTCATCTGTGTTCTTTATTAAAAACAGGTCTTTCTTGTAAACAAGTCCTCGAGGCTCCATGAGACTAACCTGTAGAAACAAGGTTTACAAAAATAATTTAACTGAATATAGACAAATAGGTAGAATAGGTGGACAACTAGAAGATGACATTTGGACAACAGGTGGACATATGAACAGCATCTATTTTCTATTATCTATTATAGACATATCATCTATTTGCAGACAAACAACATTTGCAAACGTTTTCTACATGACAGGAGTTTGTCTTACGTCAAAAGTGAATTAATTTTTGGAATCACAACAATAATAAATGATGTGTTTGTGCTGAAGATGCAGAGACACATCAGACTCAGATCATATTCAGTTTGTTGACAGCGATCAACAAACAATGCACCTTGTGTCACATTGAATCCGTCCTAAAACTGATAAAGATTTTCATATACAGTACTGTATATAATTTATATTTCACAAATAAAAATTTCTGCCATACTAGCTTTGAGAAATAATTGATCTGTAGGTTTAACAAGATAAAAAAAGTCAAATTTTTGTTAAGATAAAATCTAATTAAAAGTATTTAGATAGATAATACTAAGAAGCTGCTGCATATTTGGGTGTTTTCTTGGTAAAGTAAAAAAAAAAAAGTAAAGACATCGTGTTTGTCAAATTATTCTAATGAGGCCAGGATTCAACTGTGGAAGGTTTATTTACGTACGAGGCTTTGTCCCGGCGGCAGACGGACAGATTGGTGTCGACCGGGCTCTGAGGAGAAAAGGCCCGTTCTGTCAGGTCCAGAGGTTTCTGCCTCTCATAGCGAAGAGAGAGTTTCTTCATCTGTAGCAGGACACACGGCTCCCCGTTCAACAGGACCTGTTGTCACAGGAGAAAATACAAAACGGCTCATTGTTGCACAAGAAACAGAAAAATTTGATGATATTATTAAATGTTTCTGTTTTCTGTCACCTTGAGGGGAGGGAAAGGAAGTGCAGCTCCTGCTGTCTGAAGTAACTTCCTCTGTGATAAATGTGGGTCCTGCACAGGAAATTAGAAAACATATGGAGGGAAATGTTTAGAGCAACATGTTACTAACACATTTTTCCAGTTTCAAAGTTCGAGCTACCTCAGGATGGAAAACTCGTTTCCAGACTGATCTGAATACGTTGACAAAATTACAAAAAGCCACTTTCTTGTAGGGTTGATTTTTTTTTAATTGACTTTTCATCTGATTTTAACTGTAGCCCCACATTTTAGCAGAGAAATTACACGGTCTCGACTGGCCTCATCTGTTGGCTTGTGAACTTTTTAACTGGTCAGTCTCAGTGGGTGAGGGTCAGTGGGGTTCTCTCTGATGTTCTTCTGTCCTCTACCGGTACCCCTCAGGGCTGTGTTCTTTCACCACTGTTATTCATTTTGTATTCAATTCAGTTTATACAGTATATATAAAGATGTAGGAGGAACAGACTGACTCATTCATCCTGTTGACATCAGGCTTCTCAACAAACAGTGATTTCTGTTACTTTAATGTCTGAATGTCTTGTCTGGTGTGGATGGTTTGTGTGTGAAACAAATTGTCCCTTGGGAATAATAAAAGTTCTTGAACTTTCTGCATCATTTTGGCTGTAGGAAGGAAATTTCTCACTTTGACTTAAACATTTAACAATGCAGATCTTGAACCTTATTTATCTTTACGAACGTACAATTCAAACTTAAGCCTTTTCTTAGCCTACCTGCAGTTCTTTTGTGAACATCAAATGCTCCATCGTTCCATTGTCCCCTTCATTGAATAGAAAACAGGAAAAAAAAAAACCACTTTCTAAAAGAAGTCTTAAATTAAAGGACAGACTTCACATAACATTTTTATTTTTAACAGATAGAATATCATCATACATGAGCTCACAGGATGCAGTTTCATGACAAGGAGACTGAAAGATTAAATGTTTAAATTCTTAACGAAGATGTTTTTTTTTTATATCATTAAAGACTTCAACATAAAATAACTAAAAATCAAAGAAGAGATTAAAACATGGACGTCTTACCGTGGTCTGTAGAAACACGGCTGTGAACAGAAAACAAAACGAATCAACATCCTTTTTTAATTTGAGTTTATTAATTGAACTTTAACCTTTTTGTTCAAATTGTATGAATATATTTCATTAATTGTTTCATTCCAAAGACAGAAAATACTCCAAACACCAAACAAGACAAATAAAATTAACTGAAGACTGATAAACAAAGAATTGAAATTATTATCGTGACAAATCACATTTTCATATTCATCTCCTAACTCATCAGTCAGGATTAGGAGGGGATTAATTTTACTTAAACTTTTAAAATAATCCTGATTTGGGAGAACCAGAGTTTTAAACTTGTACCGTAACTAAATTATATACCCTGATGCAACTTCCTTTTTATATAAAAAAAAAAAAAAAAAAAGTAAAACATCCATCCATCCATTATCTTTTACCCGCTTCTTCCATTTCTGGGTCATGGGGGTCGGTGGTGCCCATGTTCAGAGGGGCGGGGTGCACCCTGCAAGTCCATCACAGGGCCACTAAAGTTAAACAATGATGGTGTAATTTAACCTGGCAACAATATAAAGATTTTATTTAAAAAGAAAATAAAACATGTTAAGATGAAGCTATGAATTTCCCAGAATGCATCTGGTCAGCACGTTGACCCGGCTGCTGACCCGAAGGATTAACATGTGTGTTCTGTTTGGCTCAGACGGGTTCTGCTGCGGTGACTCGACCCACTCTGACCCACATTACAGACAAATGCCTACAGTTAAAAATATACCAATCAGCAGATCTGATGTTTTATTTCTTCTCTTGCAAACGTTTTGAGCCTCGTTACCATGACTCAGCTTATCCTGCTTTCTTTAATGACACAGCAGTTTCTATATTGATCAGATATAAAACTAATCTGCTTAATCAGACAGATCAAAAGAGATGGAGTCTTTTACAGGGAGGATGGATAAGCAAACATTACAACAGTAAATATCTTACCTGCTGTAGATAACTCTGTTAACAACCTCAGTTTAGAAAAAAAAAGTTTAATTCTGACCAGGTGGATGAGCTAACGGCTGAGGGGACAAGATCAAAGTGTGTTTTTATTTTTTCATTACCTAAAAACAACTTGTCCTAAAAATTTAATTTCTATTAATAAAATCTACTTTTTTTAATTCACTCAGTTTCACATTACATCATTATTCCTTCAGTGCAGCATTTGTACTTGCACGCACACACACACACACACACACACACACACACACACACACACACACACACACACACACACACACACACACAC
>JARVGV010001459.1:35124264-35137907 GCA_031762435.1 Hypsolebias longignatus | reverse complement strand
AACGTGCAGATGTGGAGATCCACTTTGTTCAGTCGATCAGATCAAACGTGCAGATGTGGAGATCCACTTTGTTCAGTCGATCAGATCAAACGTGCAGATGTGGAGATCCACTTTGTTCAGTTGTTGTGATCCAAAATAAAAACCGATCCTGGATCTGAACCATAAAAACTGATCCTGGATCTGAACCATGAAAACTGATCGAACCTTTGAGATGTTTATTTTAACTTTTAATTGTCCTCCGTCTGACCTGCAGGACCTCGAGGAGCAGAGTCGCCTGATCGCCGCCTCGAGTCGCCCCGCCAACCCCCCCGCCTCCGACGGACAGTTCCTGGTGCTCAGCAGCAGCCAGTCGGAGGAGAGCGACCCCGGGGAGGAGGGGAAGAAGAGGGGGGAGTCTGAAGCCTGACGGCCCTCGGAGGATCACGGCTCTTTGGCCCCCAGGCGAGGCCCGGCTGGATTTAGCTCAGGAATCGTTGGAGCACGAGACCCACCCGCCCGGGCTGCCTGGGACTGAAAAACAAACGCTTCCGCTCTGCTGGAAGTCTGCGATGGAGGATGAACCCAAAGCACCCTTCACTGTGGGGGGAAGGAGAGAGGACGACAAAACGAACGAGTTTTAACCCCTGCAAATAATAACAGCTGCTTTTATACGACTCCACGAAGAGAAAAAGAGTTTAACTTTGAATTAACCGGAACTTTTTATGTTTATTGTTTATTTCACAATAAGAGCGAGGACGACGGAGGATCATCAAACAGTTTGGCTTCAAGGCACCTGGGTTTGTGGGAGCGGCCTCTCCACACGGAGACACATCTGGAGCGGCCTGTCCACACAGAGACACATCGGGAGCGGCCTGTCCACACGGAGACACATCTGGAGCGGTCTGTCCACACGGAGACACATCTGGAGCGGCCTCTCCACACGGAGACACATCTGGAGCGGCCTGTCCACACGGAGACACATCTGGAGCGGCCTGTCCACACAGAGACACATCTGGAGCGGCCTGTCCACACGGAGACACATCTGGAGCGGTCTGTCCACACGGAGACACAACTGGAGCGGTCTGTCCACACGGAGACACATCTGGTGTCTCCAGCAGTTCGCAAAATAAAAGCTGTTGAAATTTGCTAAATGAGAGGTGAAGAAAGCGCAGGGTTTTATTTTGAAAGAGGCCTTCCTGTCGTCTGACGTCCTGAACATGAAGTCGTCTCATTTCTGTTCTCGAGTTGTTGGTTTTTATTTAATTCTCTGCTTTAAGTCAAAAACTTCTCTGGGTCTTTAAAAGAATCCGTCGAGATAAACGTGTTGTTCTTGAGGTTGAAGAGGAAACTTCAAAGGTTTTTGGAAAAATGTCTGAAATGGACGTTTCTCCATTTGAGTTCTGGGAATTTATGGGAATGAACTAAAAACTGGAGGAAATTTAATCAAACAGTTTTTTTGTTTTGCTCGAGCAGACGAGAAGTTTGAGCCCAAGTTTAAGAAACAAACACGAGTTTTCGTCATCTCGCACTTTTTGGTTGTAATTATTTTCTAAATTCACAACTTCAAGCAGAAATGTTCAGGTTTTAATTTTTGTTTTCACAAACAAACATCAGGAAACTCCACAGGCCAAAATAATCGTTGGAAAAAAAAAAAAAATAAGATTAATTTTACCATAAACAGATTTGTTTATTTTTATTGTTTTGGCTTTTTGGACATTTTTTCTACGTGAAAAAAAAAAAAAATTTACAAAACTTTACTGTGAGCCAAACCAATTTCTTATCGTAGTTTGTATTTATTATTATTATTATTATTATTATTATTAATATTATTATTATTAATGATTTAATTCTCTCCATGAGCAGGTGACAGAACACGGTGCAGCAGCGCTGAAATCTGGTCTCTTGAATATTTTTAGATTTATAATCTCTGCCTTCAGTGTTTTTAATTCCAGATTTATTCCCGTCAATTCCTGTTGATTCTCATGGAGTGCTCCCAGTTTTGAGAATAATCTGCCGTATTCTCTCTTTGAGTTTGTGAAGCGTTGCTGAGATTATCTGACGCTGAAGAAGATGAGGGTGAGTCCATCTTCATGTCTGTAAAAACCTCCAGATCAGGGCTCTGGAGCTGTTGCTCTGGGGGTGCACGTGACCCTCTGGAGCTGTTGCTCTGGGGGTGCACGTGACCTCGAGCTGTTGCTCTGGGGGTGCACGTGACCCTCTGGAGCTGTTGCTCTGGGGGTGCACGTGACCCTCTGGAGCTGTTGCTCTGGGGCTGCACGTGGAGGTTTTGCTCCTGGCATTTCTCCACAGAGGTCTTTGTGTTCGTCTCAGTTCTTCCTCCAGCTGCTGCAGCGTTCACTCTGTTTGTGGAGTTTTTCTTCTCGAACCTTCAGAAACTGATTTAATGATTTGAACCCTCGACGGTGCCAAACTTCCCTTCAACACTCGTGGAAAATAAAAACCCTTCAGATGCGCTCTGAGAAGAAAGCTCTCTGAGAAGAAAGCTCTCTGAGAAGAAAGCTCTCTGAGAAGAAAGCTCTCTGAGAAGAAAGCTCTCTGCCATAAACAAGTGAACTCTGAATATTTGAGATCTTTCTTCAGGTCAGTTTCTTTTTGTCTCCAGTTAAAAAATAAAGAGTTGTTTTTATTTTAATCCTCTTCGCCACGTTCAAACCGTCCAGACGCTGAAACTGGTTTCTGAAGCAGTTTGTCAGTAAAATCTGAACAAACGTGATGTTTTGTCTAAGTTCAGGCTGTTGGCAGGTTTTTATTTATTTATTTACTCTTTATTATCAGATTAATGAAGCTCAGTATGAAACTTTAACGTTTCGTGGAAATTCAGTTTAAAACACTAACAACAAATAAAAACCTGTTTTAGTTCAGAAACATTTAAAGATCTCAGCAGCTTCACTTTAGTTTTTATAAAAAGATAAAGTTACGGTAAATGAATCAAACATTTTAATTTCAGTAAACTCCTGCAGCTTTCCTGGATTTAAAGCTTTAGCAATAGATAGAATGTTTTCCATAAAATAAACTTTTATCAATGTTGATATATGACGTCGTTTACATAATAAATATTAATAAAGTTTTTCTTTCTGCTCAGATTTTAAAACCTGAAAGAACCAAGACGACAAAATAAAGTCCGACAAACACCTTTCTGGTGTTTATCATGATCATAAAGAGGTTGATGCAGAAATATTTAATTTCTGATGATTATTAAAACCAGTTCAACTGGTTTTGTTCCTCCTTATGATCCAGAACTGATTCTGGACTTCACAGCTCATCTTGTCACACCTGAAAGAATCCCAAACTGCTGTAACTGCTTTTTCTTTTAGTTGATAATTGTAGAGGAAAACAATGCCCCCCCCCCCCCACACACACACACACACACACACACACACACAACAACAACACGTTCGGCTCAGACTCCACCAAAAATAAAAACAACTCCTGCATTAAAAACATTTGCTTGAATGGTCCAGTTTGGTTCTGGATGGTCCAGTTTGGATGGTTCTGGATGGTTTGGTTGGTCCAGTTTGGTTCTGGATTGTTTGGTTGGTCCAGTTTGGTTCTGGATTGTTTGGATGGCCCAGTTTGGTTCTGGATGGTCTGGTTTGGTTGGTTCTGGATGGTCTGGTTTGGATGGTTCTGAATGGTTTTGTTTTGTTCTGGATTTCTCGGTTTGGGCGATCTGGTTTTGTTGGTTCTGTATGGTCCAGTTTGGGTTGATTTCTTCTGGTTGGTCCGGTCTGGTTTGGTGAAAAGCTGCTCTGGACTTGGTAAAGTTCACATTTCTCTGAATTGTCTCGTTTCATTTTGGCAGATGTTTGTTCCAACCCATTTCAAAGTTCAGAGTTCAGATCTGCTCCGACCAAACGATCCACATCAGAGTTCAAACGTGAAGAACATCAGAGTTCTCTCCGTTTCTTCTCTGGGATAATTTTTTTAACCTAATTTGCCTTTTCTGGTGGATTTTTATTAAACTTCTTTTTGTTATTTTAAATTAAAGTCTTGAAAGGTTTGGGTTTTATTCTGGTGAACTTTTATTTGTGGGAAGTTTAAAAAGTCAGACGTTTATTTTTAGGCCCAAATCAACACAGTTAAATAATTTTCTTGTTTTGGGGGCGGGATGTTTATTTGTGTAAAAGTTTCTCTCTTGGAGCCGTCGTGGACGGTCGATGTAAATAATCTCCATGTTTGATTCAGAAAACTCGTCAGAGGTCAAATAAAAACACTGAAGTCTCCCGTGTGAGTCCTGTGATGTTGGAGCGCCGACACGTCCCGAGCGTCTGGAGTTGTAAAGACCGCGGGACCAAGATTTTAAGATTTAATAATTCCTGCTGCAGAACGTAATCTGGAAACTATTCAGTCCAGTTTTAAACTGACCCGACGACAGCTGTTAGAGACGTTACGGCTGCTGCTGGTGGCTCGTTGTGGTCTCCATGGTAACCACACACTTGTGTCTCACTCCCTGACTGCCACTCTGTGTTTCAGCAGCTCAAGTTAAAGACGTCAGCTGTCGGTCCATCACTTGGTGGAAAAGTTTATTATAAAAACTGTAAAGTATCAAAAATGGCCGTTTAGCCCGACGTCCTGTGACTCGCTAACCGCCACACGAGGTTTCACCTCTGACGTCTGAGCCGCTGGGTTTCCTCATCAGCTCCGCCAGAGTCTCATGAATCCACTTCTTGTTGCAGATTTAATCTTTGCTGTTCGTGAAGTCCTGGGACGTTCTTCATAAACTGAGCGACACATTTAGTTTAAAAGCTGCTCGACATTTCTGTTTGTGGAGGAGTAACGACTGGTCCTCACCTCAGGAGGAGGTCACGGATCAGTCAGTCATGGTGAAGAAGAGTCAAAAGGTAAAGCTCTGGGTTTACTGGTCTATGCTCAAACCACTAGCTGTGGTCACAAGGTTTGGATCAGGACTGGAAGAACTGGATCCAAACAGCTTGGGGGTGGGGGGTCAGCCTCAGGGATCGGGTGGAGAGCTCTGTCATCTTGGGGGGAGCTCGGATCTGTGGAGGTTTTCTAGGCACCTCCCACTTGGAAGAGACCCAGAACCTCCCTGGCCCGGGACCACCCCCAGGAGGAGCAGGAGGTCTGGGTTTCTGTTCCGGACCCTCCATCCTCTGAGGACAGACCACATGGTGCCTCGATGTTAACGAAACATTTATTAAACGTCAGACTGTTTGAATCAAACACCAGAAAACTTTTAATTATTAAATATTATAAAACATGATTTAAACAATAAATAAACATTTTCTTTGAAAAGATCGACGTGAAGATACAAGAACTTCAGGTCCAGAGTAAAGTGCAGAACTTTCACTTCCCAGGAATTTTTATGAAACTTGTTTCAGATCGGAGGTAAAACTTGTAGAAACATGACGGAGTGAGAGGCAGGAGACCAGCAGCTCCACGGCCCAGGTCTCCTGCACCACGAAACTTCACGCAGGAGGTCTTTTACATCGACAGCAGCAACTTTGAAAGATTATTTTTACTCCAAACATCAGAGTTTTTCTCTGAGCAGCAGTGAAAAGAGAAAAGTCCTCAAACAGCTCAGGTTCAGCAGAACAAGTTCTCAGAAGATCTTTGGTCCTCGTCCTGGGTCCATCTGCTCCCTGCTGCATTCAAAGACTCGTCAGGAAACGGCGTAAATCAGAACCTCAGCTGCTACTTTTTCATGATCTGGTCGGAGAGCCAGTCCAGACCTTCGACCAGACCGGTGCCGCTGACGGCGCAGGAGGCCTGGACAAACCACTGCACAGACACACACAGACCGGATCAACAGCCAGAATACACTTTAAACCCTAAAAGAACCCGTCTAATTTAGAAACCTCGGCGTTGGTCTGGAGGTACGTACCGGCTGCCGGACCCTGGACAGGCCCAGAGCCTCGGTGATGTCAGCGCCCGACATGGCTCTGGGCAGATCCTGCTTGTTGGCGAACACCAGCACAGAGACGGTCTTCAGCTCGTCCTCCTCCAGCTGCACAACACAACGTGACTCCCATTAGATCAGATTACAAGCAGAGGTCCAGATGTTTAATTAGAACATCATAAAATCGTCTCCTCCGTGTCAATGGACGTTTCTTCACGTGAAACAAAAACTGGAGCTTTGTTTAAAAAAAAAACACCTGCAGGTTTCAGGAGTAACTGGTTTTGTTCCTCACCATCGTGTGCAGCTCCTCTGCCGCCTCTTTAATCCTCTCGGGATCGTTGCTGTCCACCACAAAGATCAAACCCTGAAGACAAAACAGCAAATGCGACTTTACTTCGTCTTCGTGTGAAAAGGGACGACACGCTGAACGACACGGACGCGAAAAATCCCACGAAGTTCCTCAAACGACTTGAAACTGACAGAAGTTATGAAATGACCTGTCAAGGTCCTCCGAAGACGACAACCACAGGGACATGTCAAACTGGGCGTGTCCTGGGTGTCTCCAGTCTGGAGTCAGTCCGTTTAAAGGGTGTGCAACACACCGAGCACAGAAATCAAACTTCAGCTGATGTTCCTCTGACTGCAGCTGCACAGAAGGTCCACAGGGCTGGAGACAACCTCCCTGGACGTGTCCACAAGGGGACAACCGAAGACAAACTGAAGAGGCAGATCATACAAAGGTGACCAAAGAGACTAGAGGAGATCGAGTCGGTGTAATCGGTTTGAGACAAACTGGACCTAAAGGAAGACGACCGAGGACGTCCAGCCAGAAAAAAGACTGAAGTTTGTCAAAATCCACACAGAGTCTCAGGGACAACGTCCTTTGGACAGATGAGACAAAACTGGAGCTCTCTGACAACAGATTGCAGACCCAACAACAAAACAAAGACCAGAACCCTGGAGGCGGCTCGGTTCTGGAGCTGCACCTGTGCAGGTACCTGGAAATCTCAAGACCGTCCAGGATGTCTGGAGCAACAGGTTCTGCTCAGAGTCAGGAAGTTGTGGCTCATGAGTCCAGCAGGACCCCGATAATGGGTCAGAACCAAACACTGGACTGTTCTGAGGCGGTCCTCTGAGCCCTGATCCAAAGGTTCTGCAACTAAACATGAAGTTCTGGTCGCCGCCATCTTGGTTCATTTATCAAAACCAGTTCATTCACTCGATGTTCAAATAACTCCTGAAACAAACTTCAAAAACAAACGACTGATGTTTAACAATTTCTTCTTTTCATCACTTTTTATTTTTTATTTTTAACCTTTAACAAAAGAGCACAAACAAACGTGCACGTTAACAGAAGGCGGTCCGTGCGCTGCAGTTTTACCTGCGTGTTCGTGTAATAATGTCTCCACAGAGGTCTGATGATGGTCTGACCGCCCACGTCCCACACTGTGAAACTGATGTTCTTGTACTCCACCGTCTCCACGTTAAACCCTGAACACACACACACACACACATTTATATGATCTGTTCATTTTAATGTCTCAGTGGAAACAAACAGGTAAACAACTCACCAATGGTGGGGATGGTGGTGACGACCTCGGCCAGTTTCAGTCGGTACAGGAGGGTCGTTTTACCTGCTGCGTCCAGACCCACTGCACGCACACACACACACACACACGTTCATAAAGTTATGACGTCGATTGAAGCACCAGAGAAATTCAGATGTGACGAATCAAACTGACTTCAGCAGAAATGAAGCTGCTCTGACTTTATTTTTATTGATCCACATGTATCTCCTGTTCAGTTTGTGGTTTTTAAAGTTCTACTGTTCAGGACTTTAGATCTTATGACCTGAATGCACACTGGTTGTTTGTGTTGAACTACAGTGCTGTGCAAATGTTTTAACGACCCCCACAAATAGATTTTAAATTTTCTTTCCAAGCAGCTGACTCTCTCATTTCAAACAGTTTGGACTTTGGCTGATTTTACGTCCGTGTTCAGAGGAACGTGTCCATATTTGTTAAGACATTGACTTCACAATCATTCAGGTTTAAAAAACAAACAAACAAACAAAAAACGTGTCAATGGGTAAAATAAAATGTCGCAAAGACCGTTTCATTCTTGTACCTGTGTTTTTGTTTGCACTTTTTGGATATTGAAATAAGAAAGAGCCTAAATATCCAGTTTAAAATAGATTTTTGTTCAGTTTTCTGTTAAAGGTTGACACAAAACTAGATCTGTTGAGATCAGCAGCCTCTGAATTGGCTTATGATTCTTCTCTGAAGTTAGTTTCTGATTCTTCTCTGAAGTCAGCTTCTGATTCAACAAGTTGATGAAGTGCTATTACATCAATTTATTTTGTTAAAATAATAATAAATAAATTTCTTTTGTGTGCACCATCAGCTTAAACCGAGGTCAGAAGCTGTAAAACAGAGTGATCGGTGAAACTTCTTGCACCTGGACAACATCAGGACTGGTCAAAATCAGAGGAATGGAACTTTTTAAGCTTTCACAAATTACTGTATTCATTTTTCTTTTATTCTAGAATAAAAGTCTAGATTTGAACAGTGTTAGTGTTGCAGTTTATGAACTGCAGCTGTTCCAACGAGGTCAAGATACTCAAATAAATAAAACAAGCTTAATTGACATTTTGTGAGGAGTAAAAGTTTCACAAATGATTAAATCTGTTTAAAAGTTTCTGACCTTGATTTAAAAACAAGTTTCATGTTTGAACTGAGTAAGTTCTTTTTATTTAAGCTGATCAAAGACGGTGCACTTACACAATAATTTATAATTCAGTTAATTAGCTCAGAAAATAAAAGTTTATTGAAAAAGATAACGACTGGACCCACAGTCCGAGTGAAAAATAAAAATATTAAAAACCTTCAGGAATCCTGAAGAACTGATGTTTTAAATAAAAAAAAAAAACATAAAAGCTAAATAATGTTTGCATATGGTTTTGTAAATAATAAATGTACCAACAACAAATCAAATCTTACCCATTAAAATCCTGACGGGGGTCTTGGAGGTGAACCTGGAGAACAGGTGGGAGATGATGACGCCCATGGCGGTGGTTCAGGACGCAGCTTCAGCTGGAAGGTGTCCGGGGAACAGCGTCTGTTTTCGGGTCGGAGTGTGTCCGTGTCTGCCTCCTCCGTGTTTTATAGCAGCAGCGGCTGATTGTGTCCGTGTCCTCCATGCTGTCATCACGGCTGCTGTCAGCTCGTACACGGTGGAAGCTAAAACGAAAACACAGCCGCTAAAACCGGAAACCACCGTTGACGTCACTTCCGCACATGTAATGTAAACAGAAACCCAACAGCAGTTATTTATTTGTTTGTTTATGTGTTTATTTGTTTGTTCGTTTACTTATTTCACTGGTTGACTCATGAAAGAAAAACAAAAAAATAAATACATAAATAAATCGCGGCCACCACCGGAAATTACTATTTCCGCTCACTAAGCCTTTCAAAATAATACAATATTTATTTCTTTCGTCATAATAAAAAAACATAAAAATAAAAAGAACACCTAACCTATCTACAAGATAAAAATCAATGAATAAATCATAGAATTTGTAATAAAAACGTTCTCATGTTTGATTTTGGAATGTGATTAGGCTTCATTTGATTAAAAAATACTGGAAAAGAAATACTATATCAACTCAGCATGAGAAATAAAACATAAATATCTAACACATACAGAGAAATCTGACCTCAGTCTCAAATTTAAAAATCTGATGACAAATGCAGCTTGTGAACAGGAATTAAAAAGGCATTTTTTTTATTGAGGCAAAGTTAAAATTTGGCAAATGTGTAAGAATGTGTTGTTTTTGTAAATGAAGGTTTGACCTCGGCTTTTTGTTTTACATTTATTATGTCAGAAAACAGCAATTTGTTTTTATGGTGCGTGATAAAACGGACACGCCAGCAGTGCAGACGTGTGAAAAACAGCTCAGATAAAGCACAAAGGAAGGCCTCTCCTCCGATCAGTAATCAATCTATGGTCCGAACGTTGAAACAAATGTGACTGAGCCGAGGTCACGCTGATCTGGGGTCAGAATGTCAAAAGTATCAGGAGCAGACAGAAATCAAATGTTTCTGTTAGTGACACATTCACAGGGACCATGTTTACTGTGAACGTCTGAAGAACTTGAGATCATTTTCAGGACGTTGCGTAACGCAGCCGGTGTAGCTGTTATGTCACACATGCACAGTCGGCCATGTTTGTGCTGGAACTGAACACGAGCAGGAAACCAGCTCGGCCTGACTGATGAGGAGGAACGAGTTGTCACAGAACTGCTTGCTGTGATTTCCTTGAACCACAACAATGTGAGTGCCGAGGCCCCACCTGCAGGGAGGTGGTGCGTTCTTCAGGAGTCAACATACAGCACATTTACAAACTGGAATCTATCAGATAAATGTGATTTAAACCATTTTATCTGATAGATTCTAGTTTGTAAATGTAAATAATGAATCTTCTTTCACCAAAGCTAGTCATGGAGTTCCTCAGGATTCAGTGCTTGGACCAGTACTCTTTACCTTACTGTATATGTGCTTCCATTAGTAAAGTTATTAAACATCATGGGATACATTTTCATTGTTATGCTGATGATACTCAGTTATATTTGTCCATGAAGCCCGATGAATCCAGTCAGTTATTCAGACTACAAGCATGTCTTGAAGACATAAAAACCTGGATGACCCCTAATTTTCTACTCATGACTATTGTAGTCATTTAGCTCGAGTCTGAAAACGGTGGGATCTTATCTCCATCGTTTATCGTTGATCTGTGGGTTGGGTCAGGTCCAGGACAGAAACCCAGACATCCCTCTCCCCAGCAACACTTTCCAGCTTGTTCTGGGGTGGCTGAGGTGTTCCCAGGCCAGAGAAGATGCACAACTCCTCCAACAAGGTCTGGGTCCTCTCCAGAGGCTCCTACCAGTGGGACGTGCCTGGAAAACCTCTAACAGGAGGTGACCAGGAGGCGTCCTAATCTGATGAACTTAAACAACTCTATTTGATGTGGAGGCACAGTCGCTCTACTCCGAGCTCCTACCTGGATGACGGAACTCCTCACCCCATTTCTAAGGCTGAGCCCACCCCCACCCCCACCCTGCAATGGAGACTCATTTGTATCTGGGGTTTCATTGTTTCTCTTGTTTCCTGTCTGGGCTGTGCAGCGAAGAGGAAGAGAAACGAAAGTGTTGACGTCTGAGCTGAACAAAACAAAACCCCGTCAGAGGAAGAGACACACTGAGAGGACACACTGAGAGGACACACTGAGAGGACACACTGAGAGGACACACTGAGAGAACACACTAAGAGAACACACTGAGAACCTCTGCCACAGCTCTGGATCAGCCTGAGCATGAAGCTGCTCCTCTTCTGCACAGTGACGGTCATCGTGACCTGTGGGTCAGCTGACCGGTCAGTCAGCACACCTGCACCAGGTAGGAACTTTAAGCCGGGACTCGTTCTCAGTAATCAGCTCAGTTTGTGTTTCTTTGGTTTCAGTTGAAATTGGAGCATTTTTCTGTCAGCAGCTGCATTTTCTATCGTTTTATTGTCAATAAATCCCTGAAATACGACCGAGCTGACGAGTCGATTCGAGCAGAGCTTTGTAGAAGTTCACTTCAAAACAGCAAAGAAAGAATACCCTGATGCATGCTCAATAATCAGAAAAATCTAAAAAAAAAAAAAAAAAGCTAAGTCTGGTCCTCTGGACATTCACAAAACAAAACAAAACAAACAAACAAAAAAAAACCTGTAGAAATGTTTCGTCTTTCGTCTGAAAGACTTCCTCAGTCTGAGATGCTGTATTCAGCTCAGTCATAAATACCATAGCACCCCCTCACAGTGGATCAACCAGTTTGCTGCTGACAGCCGAAGAAAGAACCACAAAAATGTGGAACTGGAAGAACTGATGAGTGGGAGGAGCTTAGATTGTTGTTAGATTAAAAAAAGTATTTTCATTGTCTATTTACTTAAAAAAAAGGAACCACACAAAGACAGGAGAAGATTTTTAACCCAGTTTACATGAGAGGGCAGATGGTCATGAAACAGATGTTACAGATGTTCAGAGTTGCATGTTTAGAGCCTCGTCATGATAATCTGCACCGGACAGTACGCAGGAAGTGTTTTTATAACGCTCCTCCTCCAGCTGCCTGCAGGCTCCTCTCTGTCCTCATCACATGGTTCAACATTAACATTAGCAGCGATGAACATCCATGAACCTTCACCTGAATTCTCTTGACACGTGTTTAAACCCTTATGACCCAAATGTTCAGCTGAATGTTTCAACTAAATGTTAAGTTGAATGTTTCAGCTAAACATTCAGCTGTGTGTTTCAGCTAAATGTTCAGCTGCGTATCAGCTAAACATTCAGCCGCTTGTTGCAGCTAAACATTCAGCTTCATGTTTCAGGTAAATGTTAAGCTGAGTGTTTCTGCTCCACATGGTGGCGCTGTTCTAAATAAAATTTAAAAAACAGCCGGTCTTCCTTTAAATTTTAACTCCCAATAAACTTTTTTTTTTTAATAATTAATTTCTGCTAAAATGGTATGAGCTAGACGACAGCTGAAATTTGTTGAGAAAGCTGAAACTGAGATTTTAAAATTAAAACAATCAGAACAAAAATTACTAAAAGCAAAACAAATGTAAAGTGATCTATTAGTTAAAAGCTAAAATGTACAAAACAGTAGCTAAAAGCTCTGATTAGTAAAACAGTAGCTAAAAGTTAATACCTACAGAAAAAGAGCTATTAGCTAAAATTGTGTGTATACACCATACTGAATGACTTTGCTGAAAAATGTTAAATTTGTTAAAATTCAACAATTAAAACTGTTAAAGCTGAAACAAGAAGAAAATAAGCTAAAATCAACAAAACAGTTCTCAAAGCAGTAGCTTAAAGCTAACACCAAAAAAGTAATAACTAAAACCAGCAAGAGCAATTAAAATCTTTATCAGATCAGTAGCTTACATCTAAAATAAAAAAAACAGCAGTGGCTAAAAGCTAAAACTAGCAACAGCAGCTGGAAGTTTGAATAATCAGAATGTTAGCTTGAAGCTAAAGGTTTTATTGGCAAAGTTATGATTATGTTTTTGGTGCTTGTTGAAATATTTTGCTCAGAAACAGCAACAAAAACTAAAATAACAAAATGGTAACTAAAAGCTAAAATCTGCACATAAAAAGTAGCTAAAAGCTAAAATTGAAGCATGTATGCTAAAGTTCATTTCAAGGAACACCGGATTTTTTAAGGCTTGTAAGAAATTTTAACGTATGTATTTCTATGAGAAAAATATTTTAACTAAAGTAAAATATTTCAAAAAGTAGAAAAATGACAAAAAACAAAAATCACATCTGAACAAGCCGAAAAGTTTGATACCTGAATGGTTATTTTTTTGTAGGTTTGCTGAAGTGTTAGGATCCAAACAGTGTATGGAAAAAACTCTAAACAAGAAAAAAGTTTATATTGTTTATGTTTTAGCTTTTTTTTTTTTTCATGAAAACATCTAAGATAAGGATCATCAGTTTCGGCTGCAGGCGAGCTAAAAGTGGTGGAACGTCAAACACAAAGACACGTCCAGGAGACAGCGCGGACGCATCTTTGGCCTTTAGCTGCTGCTAAATAACCTTTAGCTCATGCACATGTATGAACGTGTCGTACTGAGCGTGCTCTTGTGTTTCGGTCCTCAGGGCAGGGACAAGATTTAACAGGGAAAATGTTCACTTTGTCTCTCTACGGAGGAGGACTGGTCCTCTACTCACCTAATCTGCTGTGGAG
>JARVGV010001459.1:35032016-35045143 GCA_031762435.1 Hypsolebias longignatus | reverse complement strand
AAGACGTTACCGATCGCCGTTTTAGTTTCGGTTTCGATTTGCGGCCGTAGATGCGGACTTACGGCTCCATGTGCGTTTGGCTCCGACCTACGGCAGAATCGAGCTACGAACTGTCCTTAGGTCCGGAACCCGTTCGTAGGTTGGGGACTACCTGTATTTAGTTTATACTAAAGCTGGGATGGAACTCTTAGACCTTTCACGATTCGATCAAGAGGCTGTGATAAGACGATAAATTATTTTGAACATCTTGAAATTTAAATGACTTCCATAATAAACTTTGAATGTCTATTAAAAGAAACAAAAAAAACATTATTCATAAGCTGCTGAACAAAAATGAGCACAAATGTTAACCTAACTGTCACAACGGGGCTGGTGAACCCAGTGATGCAGGCTGGCAGTCGAGAACTCGGGAATAATTAAATACTTTTTTAACAAACAAAAAGTCTGACAGGTCAACAAACAGATTTAATCCAGGGTAAAGACAGGGAGCAGAACAGCTCTTCACCAGAAGACAATGCAGGGAAGACAAACACACAGGCTTAAATAGTTGAAACACCAAGTAGACTGAGTGAAGGCACCTGTGAGTGATCACAGATGCCAAAGACACAGGACCAGGACGACGCAGACATAAGCACGAAACAAGATGGAGCCAGAGACCAAAGAAACGCAAACCCTACACTAACATTGAAAACATCATAGAAAAGCTAATTTTACTTAGCATTGTGTTTATCACTGACAGTTTATACTCAAATGAAACATTTCAGAGTTGATACGTACAGTCGTGTAATCATGAGCTCTTGTTTACAGACGGATATTTGACAAAGTAAAAACATTTACAACTTTACTGTGACGTGTTTCTACTACAGGACAAACTGCGGCATGCAGCATCGTCTCTGCTTATTCAGTGTCAGGCAGGTTAACGTGAGCGAAATCTGGATTTTAAAAACAGTTTAAACATCTTAAAGATGAAATCTGGATTTTAAAAACAGTTAAAACTTAGATTAAAGATGGAAACTGGAAAACTTTGGTGTCACTTTAAATCTCTGATCATGTTCAGTTACTAACCTGCTTCAGACGTTCATCAGCTCCACCTTCTTTTATGGTTTGATGCTTCTTTTTTTATTTTCACGCATGTTTTTGTCTTCATCTGATGCTACATGTGTTTTTCTTTTGTTGCATGCATTTTGCTCCTAACTGTATTTTTATTTTCTCGCTAACAGGTTTTGTGTTTTTTCCTTCAACAGGCTTGTTTTGTTAAAACAAGTCGTTTATGAACATATAATAATTAATGAAGCATCTAATGTTGCAGCTGAAGCAGACAACTCTCTGAACGCTCAGTTTGGAGAAATAGTTCAATTCAAACCAGACCGATGAGCTAACGTCTAGTCCGAGTGCGACTAAGACCAAAGTGAATATCTGTCATCTGAAAACAACTCCAGCATCAAAACGCTGCTTTATAAACACTTTTATTATCAGTTTTATTTTACATGGTTATTCCTGCAGGAATTGTCCCCAGGAAGTGCCACAGCTAGCTGCCTCTGCTAATACTATTTGACATTTGAGATGTTTTAAGACGGCAGCATTCCACGTTTGTCTTGATTAGATGTTATTTATGAAACTGGTCAGAAATAAACTTTCTCTAAACTGAGGTTCAAAGAGCCATCTGCAGCAGGTAAGGTACTGATTGTTCATACACAGAACCCCACTAAAAAGATCTGAACTATCCCTTTACATGTTTCCTGCAGCCATGGAGAGATTTGAAACCTCCATTGTCCTGTCCGTCATGTTTGTTTGTTGGTTGTGTTTATTTGTAAAAGTTTAATTCAGTTGAAGAAAAAAGTTTTTATTTATTTATTTATTTTTCTACATCAAGTGTTTCCATATTTAAGTTGAAGCATGCGAGCTTCTCTTCCATTCAGCTTTTTATTTTTAATGATTGTCTCCTCCGGAGGTGAATAAATCTGGAGTAAAGAATTAGTTCGCTCATGTTTTCAGCACATCTGTTGCGTGTTTGAACTGATGAAAACAGTTTGACACGAAGATGAACCGAACTCGTTCTTCGTGTCCGTGATAAACGAGCAGAACCTGGACGGTGCTGAGGTGTGGGCGGATTTTTATGAAACGCAGAGAAACTTCAGTTGGACCTGACAGAAGACCGATCTTCTCCCAGAAGGATGAAACCAGAACTCAGCCTGTCGGCTTCCTTTGTGAAGACGGATCTGCGTGAACCTCAGCAGAAACATCTGCTTCCTGGAGCTTATTGGGCAACGTTTTTATTTTCGTCATCTCGATTCTCATGTTGAACTTTGTACAGTAGATATAGACACACCTCGCGCCCCCTGTATGTGTGTGTGTGTCTTGTGGGCTGATCTCATTGTGTGGTTCATGTTTCTCTCATTCTTCTGGATGTTTCTCTCACATCTCGTGCTCCTGTAGGGAGCAGGACAGTCGAGGGTCAGGATGGAAGCAGTTTGTTGCAGCATAATGAAAAACGTCCTCGCTCTGCTTTTAATCTTGTTAAAACGTTAAACTTCGGCTGCGCAGACGCCTGAACCTGTTTTTTGTGTTTCTTGTCGGGCAGAGCGGCTGGAGCCCCTGGATGCCGGTCATCGCCGTGATGGTCGCCGTGACGGCCGCCATCCTCTACCCCAACCTCTCCAAGAGCAGCTCCGCCTGAACCCCGCCGAGCAAGCCGTGAGGGGAGCGCCGCCGCTTCGCCTGTATAAAGTCTAATTGTACATAATTGTAGAGGGAATATAAAAAGGTTGTGGTTTCTACAGAGGACTCAATACTTCCTGGTTTATTTTTGTTTTCTGAGGAAGAGTTTCGTTGTCATTTTTATTCTCTGGGCTCTCTGACATGTGGTGGGGGCACTTTCTTTTAGGGTTTAGTGTTTAGCTACAAAGAAAAAGCGGCCCGATGCTCTCCAGCAGGCTCGGCGCCGTCGGAGACACGGGACTCAACATTTGTCACTTTTCACAGACACTGTTTGACTCACCTGCTCATGAAGGCAGAGGCCCAGCAGGTCTTAAAGGTACTCACTGCAAGACGTGACATAAAGTTCATCCAGAAATGTAGAAACCTGAGCTGTTTAAAGAAAATGATGCTGACCTGTGATTGTGAAGTGCGGGAATGCGCTCGACGTAAACAAAGGCTGAATCTGCCAAAAGCCGCACGAAGCTCTAGTTACTCACCGACGACAAACGTGGTGGATTCAGACGAGCAGAAAACATCCGGAGACGCTTCGTCTGCTGCAAACAGAAAAGAGGCGACGCTTCTAGACCGCCGAGGTTTATCTGTCTGGGTCTGGACTCGGAACGAGTAAAACCAGACTCTGGTTTTATTTTGAAAACCTGCTGATCTTCAGCCTGTCGTGGTTTAATTTGTTCTTCACGCTGTACTCAACAAGTCTGAGCTTAAATACGATCAGCAGCTGAACATTTCTATGGATGTCAGCTGTTTTCAGTCCCTTCAGCTGATTCTGGAGGTAAACAAACGCTCATGGTTTTTGGCTGCTGGTCACATGTTTTAATCCAATCACTCCTCAATACGAGACGATAAATTTATTTTATTTTTTTGGACCGGTCTCATGTCTTTGCTGTGAGTATCTTTAAAGCACTTCTGTCTTAACTTCCTGTTCGATTAGGAAAATTCTAATTTTTGAGAACATCTTCAATATTTTTTTTCCTCTTTGGGTAAATGTGGAGGTTTTTTTTTTATTTTATTTTTTATTTTAAGCCGTTTCAGTTTTTAGAACCAGACTGATTTAAACGTGACGCTGCGGGAGCTGAACCGAAGCCGAGCGGCGGCGGTGCTGGGCCTGCTGGAGAGCTTCCACACCGCAGCGTGCTCGGCTCTGACCCAGACGTCGGACACGACGCTCGGGTGGATTTTCTGGAGTTCTGGGTTGAAACTTGAAGCCAAATTGTTGAAATGATTTTTTTTTTTTTTTTCCTCTTCAGATTTTGGGGCACAGAAAGGGGATGTAAGTGCCTCTGATGTCACCAATAAACACCGCACATGGTGTGTGAGCACACACACACAGAGGCCTGTCGATGTTCAGAGTATTTATTTAGAGCTTCTGAAACGATTCTCACGAACTGGAGGAAAACCAGTCTCATTGGTTTTCATTCTGATAAATAAAAACCTAAAGATTTGCCAAACCTGCTCAAAGTGACGATGTTCAACTACAACTGCTGCAGATGTTTTAGTTTTAAAAACATTTGTTAAAAAATAATCAGCCTTGATTATTGACTGATGACAAACATCAGTTTGGGTTTAAAAGATTAAAAATGTGACTTTCACGTGAACAATCTCAACAACTGATTCAAATTTAATTCACACATCTGTCAAAATCTGAACTATGATGTCATTTTTTATACAAAAATAAATAATCTGTAGTTTGAGCCGTTAACGTTTTAGTTTGGGCTGAAATCAGATTTAATAATATATCAATTTAAATCTAAGCAACAAAACTATTTCCTTTTATTTATTTTGGGCTGATTTAAGTCGAAGTAGAGCTTCTGAGTGAAAGGAATAAATAAAAAACTTGTTCAAAGCTCGACGGTTAAAATCCTGAATCTGACGATCTCACCTCAACGTTTTCATCAGACTGAGTCTTCCATTCTTGTTTATTTGTCCTTTTCACTCCTTCACTCCCATTTCGAGTCTGAATTTCCCGTCCTCGCGTCAGAAGAAGAAGAAACCGAAACGTTGAGTAACTCGAGCACTTCAGGCCTCTGAGGCGGTTTTTAAATCCGCTTCACACGTTTGGACTCTTTGTCATCGTCTGTGTACTCTGTCTCGTCTCCGTGTTGAAAAATAAAATAATAAATGACAGCGAACAAATATTCCTGATGTTTAAAGAGAGAGAAACACTAAAGATAGAATTGTAAAATAAAATGTATTTGAATGATGTGCAACTAGACTTTTATTTTGTTAAAATGTTTAGAGAGAATCTGATGTACTGAGGAGGCAACGTTGGGATTAAAGTTGTAGCAAGCTGACCCACCACCCCGGCCCCCCGACTCTTTTATCACTGACTTTCTGTCCTCGGATGATGATGAAGCTGCTGCTGCTGTGGTTCTCAGGAGGTCCGAGACCAGACGGTTGTTCTGCTGCTGGTGCACACAAGTCTGTTTGAATCAGCAGCTTTCATTTGCTGCAGGAGCCCAACGGTTTCAGAGCCAGTCTGAGAAAATGTTTATATTTACATGGAGTTAAAGTTTCTGTTCATAACTTGGAAAAACATTTAGACATAAAAACTGTTTGAAAGCAACATTTGTGTTTTTTTAGAATAAAAAGAGCTTCAGTTAAGATTTAAGCTGTGATGTTTGCAGATCAAAACAAAAAGTCTCAGCAGTGGTGTTTATAGATATTTGTGACATTTGTGAAATATTTAACCATGAAATTTACAATTGTAGTTCCACGTTTAATAAAGAGGAAGCAGGAATGTGGAGGAACAATTCAGTTTATAGAACGAGGGATTTAAGAAGTAAAATTCTCTGTCAGCATCGGTGAGCTCGTGTTTAAAAACTTTCAGAGGATATGTCAAAGTCCATGCTCAGTAATCCAGGTACAAATCCAACAAAGTTCAGTCAGGTCTTCTGGACGGTTTCTTTCTTCGCTGAGACATTTCGTCCTTCATCCAAAGGACTTCATCAGTTGGAGGAGCCACCAACAAACTGAGTCCCACAAGCAGCACAGTCCTTTTTGTTTTAGTTTTTTTTCCCCAGTGTGTGTGTGTGTGTGTGTGTGTGTGTGTGTGTGCTGCTTGTGGGAATCTGTATGTGGCTCCTCGGGCTGATGAAGGACAAAACGTCTCGGCGAAGAACAAAATCGTCCAGAGGACCTGACTGAACTTTGTTCAAAGTTTGTAAATATAGAAATAAAATGTCTCATAAATCAGATTTATCAAAAAACAAAAAATTATGGATACTGTTTTTCAGAAGATGCTTTATGAAGATATTTTGTTACAAGTTATTTAATCAGTATTTTTATTACAAGTTTAGTTAATCAATATTTTTAATTACAAGTTATTTAATCAATATTTTTATTACAAGTTATTTAATCAATATTTTTAATTACAAGTTATTTAATCAATATTTTTAATTACAAACCTCCAATCGGAGGCGTCCACCGCCTCAGCTGACTCCTTTCGATGTGGAGGAGCAGCGGCTCGGCTTCGACGGAGCTCCTCGCCCTCTTTAAGGCTGAGCCCGGTGAAAGAAGCTCATTTCAGCTGCTTGGATCCAGGATCTGGTTCTCTCAGTTCTGGTCCAAACCTCACGACCACAGGTGAGGGTTTGGAAACATGGACCAGTAAATCCAGAGCGATCACCGAAAGCCGTGGTTCTCAAACTGGATGATAGATGATCCTCCTCTGGATGGAAATGACCTCAAACAAAATGAGAACCCTGCGGACACCCAGGTGGACGAAGGTGGATCAGCATACCTCCTGAAGCTGGACCGGATCAGCTTCTGAAGAACCTGTGAGAAGAATTTAAAAAGTGTAAAACAGCAGAGAAATCTGCTGAACTGTGATCATCTGGGCCTGAAGAAGATCCAGGACCTCTGTGTGAATATGAAGCACAGAAGCTGTTCTGGTATTTTTATTTACTCATCAAATCATCTTTTTACCACAGAAATGTGTTTTATGTGAGAAACTACGAAGTGAATCACTGGGTGCACATGAGGTCATCATGTAGAGGCGATGACTGAGGGATGATGTCATCTTCAGACGCAGGCCCAGACCCGTTGGGGTGTGTCTGTGCCCTGATGTTAGCTGAACGTCTCAACACGACAAACTCCCATCAGTCATCAGGATGATCTCATCGGTCGAAACACGTTGAAGGATTTAAAACAAGTTCTGACTCCGCAGACGAGGTTTATTCAGACAGACGGGAAAAAGCTTTTCAGAAGAGATTTGGATCAGAAATAAAAAATTTTGTTAAAAAATAAAACAATACATCTGAGATCATTTGGATTCAGTTTGTAAAGAAATAAAGTGCAGTTTTGTTTCTGTTTGTAAATCTACACAATGAAAAGTGATTTATCAACCATGAGATTTTATCATAATTTAGTCCTTTTTTCACTTTAAACCACTAAATCTTTATTCATATTCCATAAATTTATATTTCTTCATGCTTTTTGTCTTCATCTGTTTCCTTCTTGAAACATTTGATGACCTGAAAAATCACCTTTACTCCAGTCAGTAAATTTGACCTTTGACCTCCCCTGATCTCGTCAGGAGTGATGCTGATCAGATTAGACTTTATTGATCAGACTATGACTGATGCAGCAGACAGATGCTGAGTTCGGGTCGTCCTTGTGGAGCTCATGGTGATGAAGATTTTACAGCGTTCAGTTTATTTTGCTTTATTTGATGTAAAAGTATTTTATTTATTTCTTCTCTGTAAACAAATGTGGCCTCTGCTCAAGCTTCACATTGACCTCAGACTTTATATGAAGGGATTTACGGTGAAACGGTCTGTTTCAAAGGAACCTATAAGACGAAGGACTATTTCTAAAGACATACCTGTTAGAAGACTTTGATTTAAAGGCAGATTAAGATTACAGTATTTAAGTTATAAAGTGAGGCTCGATGGTGTCTTAATGGACTCATTTTTACACAAATATATATTTAAAAAAATCAATAATTTATTTCACATTGCAACCTGCATTTATTTAGTCATTTTGCCAGCACCAGTCAAAAATATTATTTTGTGTACATGCATTTTGTCCTGTGCAGCTTTTTGGCCTAGTTTTGACAATAAATGAAAAAAAATGTGATTTAATTTTGCTTTTATAAGGTGATTTAGGCCTTTTTCTAAAACAAATACATCTTTAATGTGACACATCTTTAAATTTGTGCTTTTTAAATTTTATTTTGGTACAAAGAACTTTAAAAAAGGTGTTTTAAAACTTGTGTAGGTAGAAATATTCATGTGTTTTTCTTTTATTGTTTTAACATGTTTCAAGGATTTCGGAAATATTTTATGGTGTTTGATAAATAAACCTGGTACGAGACGTAAATGTGCAAAAAAAAAAAAAAAAGTCCCAAATTATACAAATACAGTACTGTATCCTATAATTAAATTTTTTCATTTAGCCTGAACTCTGGTGTAATTTGACCCTTTTCACAGATGTGTTTGTTTGAAAACGATTTTCGGGTTTTTCTTTTGTTCGTTTCAGTTTTTGAAAATTCCCGAGTTTTTGTTGTCAGGAACGAGCGGCCAGTTGACTGTTATCCAAACGTAAAAATAAAATTAAATAAATAAATAACCGAAAGTCCATGAAACTCTAGAAACATCGGTTGGGGGCGGTAAAACTTTGCTGTTGACGTTCGTTCGGACCGTCAAGAGAAGAGAAAAGTCCGAGCAGTCCCTGAACGCGTCAGCAGCGCTTTTAGTCTGGTGAGTTTGAGGGAAAAGTTCAATCGGGAGCTCCCGCGGGAAGACGACGCTCGCTCAGCGGCTCAACCTGCGTCCCGTTCGAGCCTCACCGGACAAGAAGCGGTACCGAAGACCCACCGGGCCGAGCTGGACAAGATGCCGGTCACAGAGAAGGACCTGGCGGAGGACGCTCCGTGGAAGAAGATCCAGCAGAACACGTTCACGCGCTGGATCAACGAGCACCTGAAGTGCGTCAACAAGCGGATCGTGGACCTGCAGCTGGACCTGGGTGACGGCCTGCGCCTCATCGCCCTGCTGGAGGTCCTGAGCCAGAAGAAGATGTTCAGAAAGTATCACAACAGGCCCAACTTCAGGCAGATGAAGCTGGAGAACGTGTCGGTGGCGCTGGAGTTCCTGGACCGGGAGAACATCAAGCTGGTCTCCATAGGTGAGTCAGAGACCAGTCAGACCAACATGAACCCAGTTTCTTAGGCTGGTTCTGTTTATGGGACCGACGCCGAATTGAAAAACATGAATAAAATATTGAATTAAAATTAAAAATGTACACGAGCGACCTCCGAGTGAGTCGCGATGACTGGATGTGTCTAAAATCCACCAGTTTTCCTTTGGAGTTTGGTTTTAAAGCTGTTGCAAATTTGCCTTTTTTTTTTTTTTTTCCCCCACAAACCCAGCCATGTGGTGAAAGTTGCTCACATTTTTAACGCAGTGCTGTGCAAACGTTTTAAACCACCCCCCATTTCTTTACATTTTACTTCAAGCAGCCAGAGTAACCTTTTGAAGTGGACTTAAAGGTACTCATAGCAAAATATGAATTTAAAATAAATAAAAAAAAAGTTTTCTCCTAACTATTTTAGATGGTGCAGTTTAAGAGTTCACTCCAGTTGAATTCCAGATTAGCTGGTTTGTAATTCTGAAATGCAGGTATGCACTTAGCATAAACAAACCTGTTTTATCTGAGTATTTTACAAACCAGTCTGAGTGAAAGTACATCGCAGCTTCCAACAGAGAGGACGCACCTGTCCCACCTGAATCCAGTCGTCATTCCAACGGATCGTTAGCGAGGAGATGACCTGCTGCTTTTCATGATGACTCTGAGGATCTGCGTGCGCATTTTCTGTCCAGTTTCGCTGGCGCTCAGTTTCAGCAACGTGCGTCGACGCTCGTCTGTCAGGAGAGAACGATCCACCATGGACTTCCTGTCAGGAGAGAACGATCCACCATGGACTTCCTGTCAGGAGAGACACGGTGCAGCTGAGCTTCTGTTTTCTCCGCTGTGCTGAAGGTCAGGCTTCGCAGATGGAACGTGTCAGACGTCTGCCCTCTGTGCCCTGAAGGCAACAGTTTGAATCAGGTTTTGTCGAATCGACTCTTATTTTGAAGGAGCTCCCAGTCTCTGGTTGGTTTGTGCAACATTTCTGTGCACGTCTCTTTGTTCTTGTGTCTCTGAACTCCTGATGTTCTGGACGAACGTCTCTGATCCTCGCGGCTCTGTGGCTCAGGTCTGCTCGGCTCGTCCTGCAGGACTCAGAGCAGACGAGATGGTTGGACCTCCACCGTGCTGCGTTCTGCTTCGTCCCGTTCACTTTCCTCTTCAGAACCGACTGAAGGAGTCGACGCCTCTTATCCGTCGACGGAGCGGGTCAGAGACACCTGTAGGTGGGCGCGCTCCGTGTTCGAGCAGCTCTGCCTTCGGTCGACAGACGGTCAGTTTTTGGTGAGATGGGGCTCGTCTTCTCCTGGTGGACGCCTGTAGACCCTCCCAGGTGTCTCTGGGAATTGGAATTGAGAAAGCTCCTCGGATGAGGATCGAAACGTTTTCATGTAACAAATAAAGTGTCTCTGGGAGGTTTCAGGTCCCGTTCCTGCAGGTTGTCATGAAGTCTCTGCAGTTCAAACCAGATCAGGTCTATTTCTGCAGCACCAGAACTTGGAACGTTAAAAAAAAAAAAATAAACCACTGCGATGGAATATAATGATAAAAACATGCGTGTGAGCTGCAGCGTGGTGGTGATGACCCAGGGATGAAGGCTCAGAAGTTAGCAGCCTGCTTTCAGGCACAGGTGCAGCTGGTGGACTCAGGGGGGTTAAGACCGCCAGTAAAGTTTTAAGATCGGCCCGGTAGCCAACAGGAAGTTGGCGAGGAGAGAACGTGGGTTTTATCGTCAGGAGAACGGCAGCTGCGTTTTGAACCAACGTCAGGAGCTGCTTTGATGACTGGTCTTAAATCTGAAGGACCGGATCAACTGTCGAGACATCGTGCGGACGAGGACCGAACAATAAACAGAACGTCTGACTCCTCAGATCCTTTTTGTAGACGACCAGAGTGTGAAGGTTTGACACCACAGAGGCCGATGCTTCTAATAATCTTCTGGATTATCAGATTAACATTTGTCTGAGAAGAAAACAAACAAACACAAACAAACAAACAGGTTTAACTGAGAAGCTGCTGAGGCTGGAGGGTGTTCACTGATGGTCAGAAGAACCGAAGCTCTGATGATTTTTCCACACCAGAGAGGAAATGACCGACTGGGCGGGACACGCGCGTGCACGCGCGCGCACACCACTCGACAGGTCAGGGGAACTGGTTTACAGTCGGAGTTCATCCGTTTTCTCTTTCGTTCGATTAAATCTGCGACAGAAATGACCGCAGCTGCACAAACTCACTGATGAACGATGGAATTTATCCAAAACTTTCACTGATTCAACTTCCTGAAGTCGTTTTCCATCAAATCCTCTTGTTAATAAAAAAAAAAAAAAAAAAAACAGTTCAAGTTGTTTTAAGTGACTATCGGGAGAGTTTTATATTTTTAAGATCAGTGGCGGCGGCCACGTTGAACTGAACGTACGTCCATTAAAACCCATAAAATTAGTGCAGTTCGAGTTATTTTGCTAACAGTTTCAATTCAACAAAACAAAGTGGATGAACTTTTGTCCACCTCGTTGTTTTTTACAACAATAAAATGGACCGTTGTTTATTTTAAAGAGCTTGTGCAGTTCATAAATCAACTTTTTGCTCCACTGAAAAGTCAAATGCTTCGTTCGCTTCAGGGTTCTGTCGCCGACCGGGTCCGGTCTTGGGTCTCCTGTGTTTGAGTTCACATCGGCTTCGGCTGAGCTGAACGAGCAGCAGAAGCCGAACGTCTCAGCTGGTGTTTCGGTCTGAGGCGTGTGTTCTGTCAGGACGCTCATCTCGTTCTGCAGCAAACATCTGGAACATCCTGTGGTTCACGAGGCGACTCCTCCAGCCCAGCTCTCACTGATTCTCACCTCCACAGGTGGAGGTGGGCGGGGCCTGAGCAGCAGATGTTTGTCATTGTCGAGCAGCGATGTCATCATTTCAGCTACGGTGATGTTTGGGTGTAAACAGGTTAGCTGGCCTCAGTGAGGCCCCGCCCCCACCCCCGGGCTTTACCTCTAATGAATCTGAGACACTAAAACATAAACTCAGCAACTTATTTATGGATCTTTTGTTCAAATAACAAAAATCCTGGAGCTTTTTCAGAATGTTTGTAACGTTGCTTTCTTCAGCAGCTGCTCTGCAAACCACTTTAATATGCTACTGGTTTTATTTTTAGGACGTTCATAGCAATCTAACTTCTGTATATTTTGCACTTCTAGCTGTTCCTACATTAAAACGTTCGGCTCATTCAGAAGTTTAATGCTGTGACTTTTTGCTTTTTGTAACTTTTATACTTAACAAAATACAACTTGTAAATATTTCCCCTCAGAAATACATCAAAATCTTTGTTCTTTGAAATTGACTTCAGCATGCTTTTAGCTTTTTTTTTTTTTTTGCTGCTTTTAGCTGCTATTCTGTTATTCGAGCTAGCTTTTAGCTGTTGTAGCTGCTTTTTTAAAATTTATTTTTTTTAATTTTTTTTTGCAAGCATTTGCTGCTTTTAGCTTTTGTTTGCCCTGCATTTTGTTAGCGGTTTGGCTGCTTTAAGCTAGCTGTTTTGGCTGCTTGTCTTGTAGCTAGCTGTTTTGGCTGCTTGTCGCTTTGACAACTCATTTTCAGTTCAAAGTGTTCCAGCTGTATTTTCTGTAGAAAATACTATTCCTGTTGTTTTAAAATAATTTTTATTCCAGCTGTTTTTGTAAACCAAAACCATTAGCTTATAAAACATTTAACTTTAGATTGACAGAGCTCTGTTAAAGGCATCTGTCTCAGGGTCTTATTTGAAGTGTTTAGTCCATTCAGCTCTCTTGGATCATCAAACGTGTCATCAGATTCAATCGCACTTTTCTCTTCTTGTCTACAATCCCCTGATTTCAGCTCCTGGTTTTGTTTTGATTTGGTCCGATCAGGCGGAGGTGATCTCCTCGCTCCGTTCCCTCGACATGAGCTGAACCGTCCTCGAGGAGAGTTCCTATAAACCAGTTTAATGTCGATGAGTAACGAAGGAGCAGCCCGGGGCGACATGAGGCGTTTAGGGCCGTTCAGGAGCAGTGGGAAAACAGAACTCCGTCTGGTTTGAAGTGTAGAACTTCAGTACAAAAATCAGCCAAAAACGATTAAAACGGCAACAACGACAGCAGCAACAATGACAGCAACGACAACTGCAAGAAAGGCAACAGCAACGACAACAATAAAAAACGATAACGGCAATAGCAACAAAGACAACAACAACATACGATAACGGCAACAGCAACAAACGATAATGGCAACGATAACAAAAACAACCGATAACGGCAACAGCAACGATCACAACA
>JARVGV010001459.1:35017680-35028015 GCA_031762435.1 Hypsolebias longignatus | reverse complement strand
TGTCCAAGCAGTTAGTTAACAAAATACCCTAAAAAAACGAAAAAAATGATAAACTGCTGCATAAAAAAGGCAACGAACGGCGCAATGACGTCACTAGGGGCAGAGCCGTAAGTACAGAGCGCCGTAAGTAGAGACCGCCGTAAGTCGAGGACTACCTGTATTTATTTTTTCTCGAGTACAATCTTACTTTTAAAAACCGCGAAAAAGCGAGTCCACGAAAGTTGAACCGCGAAGTAGTGAGGGACTACTGTACTCGCTGAGGCCAAATCCTAAAGTAGGAAACTCGTCCAGACGTTCAGTTGTGTCAGTAAATCTGTCCTGAAGGAAAACGTTGTAATTTATCTGTGAGAAGACAAACAACCATGAAACCAGAGGAGTGAGGAGCGCTCGCGGGTGTCACGCTGCTAAAATCTGCTGAAACGACAAAAAGACACAAATAAAACGCGCTTTTCTCACATAAACACAAGGATGTTGTTGTAGAATGAGGCTTAGATTTAAGTTTTATTTCTGACCAGTGAAAGTTTACAGGAAGATGAAACCAACTGTAACGTTAACGTGTCGGCTCGAAGCTTTAAAGACGAGACTTAAAGTGAGAACAGGTTTATTTTTTAAACTCTTCATCAGTTCGAGAAGTGGAGTCAGGTTTGAGCCGTTGTTTCTTTAATCCTGCCCCAAGGTTTATCTTTTTTTTTTAGTTTGTCGGACGAAACGGCGACTCAGAAACTGACTGAGCTGAAACTCATTCAGTCGCATTGTTTACCGTCGTCACGCACGCACGCACGTGCACACGCACACACAGAGGAGTGATTGATAACATGCGAGAGAAAAGCTTCTCAAGGTCAGCGAGAAGTGAACACATTCCACCTGTTGTCACGGCAACGTCTGTAAGCAAACCCGTGATTGGCTGGTGTGTGTGTGTGTAGAGGTGGTTTCACATAACTCTGCCTTATGAGGCGTTCAGGTTCTGTAAGAACGTAGGAGACGGAAGTGATGACTGTAAAATCCTGAATCTGACCTTTGAAACGTACCCGTCTGAGTAAACAGCTGATTGTTTGTTTGTTTGTTTCTCACCACAGTCTGGGAAACGATAAACGAGTTCAGGCGTAATAAACTTTTACAAACGGCTTTTCAAACCTGAACGTTCTTACTTTGGTTAATTTGCGTTGAAGATGGACAACGTTCAGTTATAAGGAAAATAAATTTGAAGACAAAAGTTTTCGCCCCAGAGTTTTGTTTGTGAAAGTTCACGAGTGAAACCGGAACCACGAACGGAATACTTTTCACCTTCTGACAGGAGTCGGACCCAACAAGTTGGAGTCAGCTGGTGTTGTGGAGCTCGTTGAGGCTCTTCAGGTCTGAGACGTTGGAGAGAAATGAGTTTTTCTGACGTCTCCACTTTGAGACGTCACAATTTACTTTAAGTAAAACAACGTTTAAGACAATCCGGCCGATGAAGTTGATCAAATGTAATAATTTATGGAGAACACCTTCAAATTAGGAAAGTTTCTATATTTTTAACCTTTCCAAACAAACATGAAATAAACTCCTCATTAAAACGATGCAAACTATCAAATATTTTAAACAGTTGAAACTTGTCGTCTTATTCGGTGCACGGGTAGATGATGGTTTTTACAAATGTGCAGACAGGATTATAATTATCTCTAATCTCTTGAACTGAACTGCTTTGTTGGGAACTAAATAAATAAATGTCTGCAGGTAAATTAATAATTTCTTCACACCCACGACATCGAAGAGGCTTTTTGTCCGTCTACAAGCCGTCAGTCATTTTTAGGTTTTGGTAACGTTGTGAAAAGATCAACAGACAATGTATAAACATTTTAATCTCTTCAACGTTGGGCTCAGCGTTCATGGCTGCATTCAGACATTGTAACAACAATAATTCAGCATAATGATTGTTTACGTGCAGTTTGATGCGTCGAGCGAGGCCGAACACCAACGAGCCAAAACTGCTCGTTGTTACTAGGCCTGTCACGATAACAAATTTTACTGGGCGATTAAGTATATCAGAAATTATTGTGATAATCAATAATATTGTTTGTTTGAAATTTGACAATAATTGGTAATTATCAAATTTAAGAAGAAATGTTGGTTAATTTGTTGAGTGTAGTACCTGTTTTGACCACTGATGGCAGTATAAGACTGTTTGAACTGAAGGATGGATAGTGAGGGAGCGAGCAGCGTGTCTCTAAGAAAAACGGGAAGGAGGCCCCTTGACGTGACATGGGCTGTCTCTCCTTCCTTGTTTTTGATTATCAAAACGTAGATGATCGTTTAGCATTTTTTTACAGAAAGCTTTCAATAAAAGAAAAAAATCAGTAAACAAGTTCTCAGTTTCTTTTTGCAGAGAAAAACAACTTTTACACGAAGGCACAGATTTTAACCGTGAATTGACAAGACGGAGGTTGTTTCTCCGAGGTCGGCTTGTTAGCTTAGCTCGTAGCTTAGCTTCTCAGCTTAGCTGCTTTTAACAATGCGATTTTTGGTTCATTAAATTGGATTTTAAAGAGAAAGGGAAAGGGAGGGGTCAGTGAAGAGCACCGGAGTTGAGTCTTTTGTCATCCAGTGTCTTAGTAGAGAGAGAGACACGAAGAAATTATGAATTAATTTGATAATTTTCATTTATCATGCGATTAATTAATTTATTGTTTATCGCGACAGGTCTAGTTATTACTGCTCAAACTACCGTTTTCATTAGCGGCCATCTCCAGAAGACGACGGCGGGCGATGAAGGTTTTGTCCGTCCGTTGACATTAAAATTGCCACTGGATTAGCAAACAATTATGATTTAATGTGCGTTTACAACTCCTTACTGTCTGGATTTAACGCTCGGAGTCAATCCAGTTCAAAATGGCTGCCGCAGCGAACCTTTTACAAACACAAAAAAATGGTTCAAGCTTTTATTTATTTGCAGCCAAAAGGTGCATCTCCTGTTGAGTTGCGGGAACTGCCCCGTGTTATGAGCGAGCAGACGTAATTTGGTTCTTCAGACGTGCAGCACTCGCTGCTGTTCCCCTAAACTCCTGGATTAAAACGTGTGTTCATTTAACAGGAATGCTCCTAGAAAAAGTCTCGAAGCAGTGCCTCGGATGTGCATGACCACGAGACAAAACTAAACAACCGGTGATGTGATGTCCGTGGTGGGAGGCGTCGTTAGTGGGAACGTCTGGTTTGCATCAGGCTTTTGTGTTGGCAGAACCAGTTCTGATTACTGCTGCCGTAATCCAGATTTTCTTTAAAACGGTTTCTGAAAAGCACCAGGAGGCTCATTCAGAGATTAACTTCATTCAGGCTTTTTGTCTGGTTGATGGGAAGCAGTGCTCGCCTGAAACGGGGTTGGGAGTCTCGGAGTTTCACTCTAGACGTGTTTTATAGTGGTGGAGCAAAAACTAATGTTAAGAGCAAAGTTCATGCTCAATAATCAATGTAATTTTAAAAAATCCAACGAAGTTCAGTCAGGTCATCTGGACAGTTTCTTTTTTATTTTAATTTAATTTTAATTGTTTTTGAGACATGTCATCCTTCATCCAAAGGACTTCATCAATCTGAGGAGCCACAAAGGAACGTAGTCCCACAAGCAGCGCACTCCCATAGCGGACCAACCAGTTTGCTGGTGATGAGATGGTTTATGGACACGGTTTGTTTTGTGGCTCCTCAGATTGAAGAAGTCCTTTGGATGAAGGACAAAACGTCTAAAAAAATAATAAAAATAATAATAAACCGTCCAAATGACTTGACTGAACTTTGTAGGATTTTCTACCTGGATTATTGCGCATGAACGTTGACGTTTTGAACCACTTTGGTTATGGCTGCCTGAGAGGAGTCGACGGGGGAGAGGGCAGGCCCTAGAAACTATCTTATCACCAGCAAACTTGTTGGGCCACTGTGTGGGTGGGCTGCTTGTGGGATTGATGAAGTCCTTTGGATGAAGCATAAACGTCTTTAATAAAATAATAAAAAAAAAAAAAACATCTAGATGACCTGAACTTTGTTGAATCTGTTAAGGATTACACATTTTGTGAACGGGGAACCTTAAAAACTCGCGGTTTTCTTCAGTCTTTGTCGTATCTATAAGTCTCGGCTGTTTTTGTTGGCCGTTGCTCCTCACACCGTCTCTTTGTTCCATCGTCTCTCGTAAGGTCCAGTTCTTTAGTTTCACAAAGCATTCAGTCTGTGTCAGATTTATAACTCTGGCCTTGGCTCTGATTTTTACTGTCCTGTTATCCGTAGGACGAGCTGTAAACACGAGTAGCTCCGCTTCTCCTCGTTGGCTTCCTGCTCTGCCTCGGAGCTGACCAGTGCTGCCTTGAATCCTAATCGATAATCGCAACCAGATCCCCACACGCCCTCCTCGCTCTATGGCCTGGACTTCAGAACGTTTCGACGGCTCTGGAGATCGTCTGCAGTCCGTTCCAGGTTTTGGTAGCTCGCCATGACTGCTGGTTTTCGAGGAATTAAAGAAGTGCTGGAACAAAGAGCACTTCTTTTAAGGAGGGGGGGGGGGGGACACCATAACTGCTTTCAGGTTGGAGGGAAACCTTGTTCTGGGACACACTGAGGCCACTTCATCACAAAACAGCAACAAATGTCCTCCACTCTTCTGGATTTGATTATGTGTGTGTGCTTCAGGGGTTTACAGAGTTAAAGTGGTTCGTGGTCTCCCTGCACGTTGTGCAACAACTCTTCAGCTCTAACAACCCAACAACTCTACGCCGATTATCATTCAAACACCAGAAACTAGTGGTGTTTTGAACGTCTAACTTATCGTGGAATCACTCATTAGACGTTCCTCGTTCAGACTTGTCGTATTTTTGCCAAAAGCCTCATTCAGGTGTGACCGAGCTGAAAAGTCCAGGATTTAAAAAGCTGCTGAACGCACCACAAATTAGAACCAGTCAGCCTTTTTACTGCAGGTCAGGCCAACGAGGGAATCTGAATGTTTCACGTCGAGCTTAAAGATCTTCACGGTACAAACATGTGATGATTTGTCCGTGTATCCTTTGATTGTCGGCTGTCCTCTCCGGTCCGTGCACCGTGATGAGTTCGAGACACTGGGTTGTGTTTGCTGCTCTGAAGGTAACCCGAGAGACGGCGGGGTATAGATTTACACTTCGACACCACTTCTCTGCAGAGAAAGCATCTTTGTGTGGTTCAGGGATCTCCAGCTGCTGAGAAATAACTTCTTTAAATGTTTTAAAATAACTTCTAGACAAACGTGTCGGGCCTCATCGACAAAAATAAGTTAAAGCTGAATCTTACAGACCAGACTGGCTGAAGGTTGTCCGTCCAGATGGACTTCAGACAATGTCTTGAGAATTTGTTCTTACAAACGAAACCTGTTTCCAATAAATGATCAGGGAGAAATAAGTTTTATTTTAAGAACTGAAACCATTCCAACGCTTTACATGGACGTTGTCGTGTGTGAGGGGAAACTGGCCGCGTCTTGAAGATTTAGTTTCAGTTGACTTAGGTTGCGATCACGGGAATTGGCTGTGTTCTTAAAAATACATTTTTTTGTGTGTAATTTGTCATTTAAGTGTTTAGTTTTAAAACTGTTAGTCTTTGTAATCAGCACTGTCCATTTGTTTTACAGTCAAAACACAAAAATTAACATAGACCGTTAACTTGTTTTAACGGTGTAGTCCCTTTTTCAAGTGCTTCTGAATGAACACTCTTCACCGTCCTCCTTACTTTTTATATTGTTTAACAGCCATTAAAGAAATATTCTGACATTTTCTGAAATGTTCCTGTGAAGAAGTGAAAAAGGAAAGAAGCATCTTTTCTGCAGTCGGGTCAGTGAAAAGATGATTTTTGTTTCTTTCTGCGCTGGATTGTTTCAGATAATTTGGCGCCGAGTCGTGCGTCTCAACGAAGACGTTGTGGTCAAGAAGCATCAAGAGCTTCCAAATTTACAGCA
The DNA here is from genome assembly GCA_031762435.1 of Hypsolebias longignatus. Lineage (NCBI taxonomy): Eukaryota > Metazoa > Chordata > Actinopteri > Cyprinodontiformes > Rivulidae > Hypsolebias > Hypsolebias longignatus. Next base: position 35,022,080 of record JARVGV010001459.1, on the reverse strand, counting down.
ATGCAAAATATTCCTAAACAAAACCAAAAACGTCCTTTTAAGAAATTTAGGAGTTGATTAGCTTAACTTTGCTCCTTAGTTTTAACATTTTAGACCAAAAAGAAAATGAACATGAAAACATCAGCCTGTCAGATTTACTACTTGTGTTGTAAATAAAAATATTGGTAGTGGTGGAGCAGAGGCTGGAGGAGAGCATGTGATTGGAAGGTCACCTGTTCAATCCCCCAGACCAACATCAAAATGTGGTGAAAGGTGAAGCACCCACACCTGCCTCCACCCTCATTTGCCCCACTCTAGGCCCTTGAGCAAAGCCCTCAACTCCCACCATCTGCTCCCTCGGGTGCACTAGATGGCAGCTCTCTGCCCCACACAGAGGGCTGTGGTAGCTCGGTGTCTGTGGTTGAGTCAGGAAGGACGTCCAGCATAAAAACAATCGTCAAGTCTTCGTGCGTGTTAGTTCGCTGAGACGACCCCTGAAGACGGAGCAGCCGGAATAAAAAATAAACAAAAACAAGTGTAATGTTATTAACTGGTGGTCATGTGACTTGACCAAACAGTTAGCATGGCTGATTAGCTTTGCTGTTAGCCTATCTTTTGCTCATATCTGCCAACCGTCCCGATCTGGGCGGGACGGTCCCAGATTTTGTCCCGCATCACTCACGAGGAGGGACGGGACAATCCTTAATGTCTCATTTGATGAGTGGCGGCCAAGCTCACCTGTTCATGCTGCCTGAGTGGGAGGACGGATACAGGGGAGTTGTTTTGCAGGTTTCCAACAACATCAGGGCTTGGATTAACAAAGTAAACATTTTGGGTTAAAGTGAAATTTCTCAGCTTTCAGAAACCGTTCACATTTTTCTGATGGCACAAACTGTCACAAAGTTATGGTGATGCAAAGTGAACATGGGGGAAAAAAAACGTCATTAGCAACACCCTTGGAAATAAAGGATAAACACTTTAGTTGTTTAAGTTCACAAGTTTTATTAATCGTTCCATTCATCAACCAAATTTAATTGACCAGTAACTAATTTAATTTATTAGCAGTGGTGGGCACAGCTAACCAAAAAGTTAGCTTCACTAGCCCTTACTACGCTAACCAAAAAACAGCTCTGCTAACCAAAACCGCTAAATGACTAAAGAATTGCGGAAGCTAATGCTAAACGGCTAACTGCTAGGACGACTGTTGCTCAGTTTGCGTCACACGTCTTCGTCTCTTTTGTGTCATGCGAACACGTAGTCAGCCAATGGCGTGCCTAACGCCCACTTCAAGACACGCCCACAACAGACAAGATTGTGACTTTTGTTTGCGTACTTAAAGTTGGTGAAACTAATTTGTTGTGTTTTTTTTGGTAACGCTGCAGCTTCGGCCTCTTTACATCTCGGTTCCCTCGCCCAGAACATCAACTCAAATTCATGGACTCAAATAGATAGTAATCTTAAGTTTGACAGTCTGATGAAAATCCAAGTGAAGTTTTCCTCCAGCCGCTGTTTGAAACTGGTCCACGCCTTCGTTACGACTTGGCTGGACTGTAACAACTGCACGTTGGTGTGTCCACAGTCAACTGTTTACAGATGGTGCAAAATGCAGCGGCACGTCTTTCATCTGGCACAAGAAAGTGTAGTCACGTTTCGCCTCTTTTTAAATCTCTTCTTTGGCTGCTGGTCCATTTTAGAATCCTTTTTCAGCTTATTTTATTTGTTGTTAAATGTTGACCCAAGCCAGGTCAACTCGGAGGGGGCGGCTTTTGGGGTGTTAGGGCCAAAAATGTGGAACAAATTGCGTTTGGTCATTAGACCAGCATCCTCTGTAGCTGCTTTTAAATCTTGCTTAACTTTGTTTTTTTTTTTGTTTTTTTTTGGCTTTGGCTCCCCGTTAAATGTTGATTTTTTTATAGTTTTATAATTTTATTTTAATCTTTATTTCACATTTACGTTTTCTTTATTGTATCCAACAAACGATGAAGCCGATAAATGAAAACGAGGTTGATAATTTTCATTTATCATGCGATTCATTGATTTATTGTTTATCGCGACAGGCCTGTGCACAGCACTTTGTTCCATTGAGGGTTTTATAAATAAAGATGCCTTTTAGCTTGAAATGTGCAGTTTTTTAAAGGAAAGTGTTCATTAGAGCCTTGTTGTAATTATCTCTATTTTTATATTCTGAAGACAAATCAATAGTCAATATTTTTCTAAATCTTTTTACTGTTTAATAAGAACATTGGCTCTTACAGTTATTATAGCTTCAAACAACTTCGTTTTTAAAAAGTACAAAAAGCAAAGTTTCATAGAAATGATGTGAAACACTGATGAGGCTCCTGCAGATGTATTTTCTATCAAATTACTCCGAGGCCTAATTAATGAAGCAATCAGCCTAATTGATCAGCTGAGGGACTGATCAGTAATCGCCTCCGGTCAGAGTGAAGTCCGATCCAGAACAGGAAGCAGATAATTGTTGTTGTTTCAAGTTTTCTCTCTTGTCATTCATAAAAACAACAGATGGGGTCGTGACTCAGACTAAACGGATTCAGAGCCTCCGCTCTGACTGTGACGGGCCGTTCTGGCTCCGCGGCCCGTTCTCGTCAGGGCGTTGAGGAATGCATGATGTCAGCGTGAGAGCAGTCCAAACGTCGGTGCGGCTGCGGCGGTTTGCTGTCATTGTTCGGAGACGATCACGGCGGTGAACCTCCTGCAGCCTGGCGCTGCAACAAACAACGTTTTCATGTCGTTTCCTCCTCATTCCTGCGTCTTCTCGTTAACGTCCTCCTTTAGGCTCTGGACGTCTTTAATCCTCGTCAGACGTGGACAATAAAAACACGTCTGAATAAAATGAGTGTAAAATCTGTTAAAGATGGTATTAAAGTAAAATGTAAACGATGAAACAAACTGAACATCAGGAAGCAGATGATGACCTGCACAGTTTCCTTTTCTGGCTTCAGAGTCCCAACATGTTTGATTTATCTTCCTCCTCCTCCTCTTCACCACATGGCGGGTCTGGTTCTGGTGACATCATACCCTGAGAACCAGCAGTGAGGTCACTCCGGGCTGCCGTGTGTTGTTTATGCATGAGAGCATCATGCCAGATGTTTGCGTGTTAATGACAGGGCAGCACCGGTCCGCTTTACCCGGCTCTCTTGTGGCTCCTGGAGTTTCATATTTCTTCAGCTGCTTGTTCACCTCGAGCATTTATTTAATTAAATCAAACGGGTAACGTCTGTTATTAGAGTTTCATGTTGTTGTTTTAAACAACCCGTTGATTAAAGACCATGAGACGCTTGTTTTCTGTGATCTTGGATCAAAAAACGGGACAAATGCCGCCATCGATTTTAGGTTTCTGAGCTCCGAGCTGAGAGTGTCGTCTTTCCAAAAATTTAAACCCAAAGTGTTCTGCTGATGTTCCCACCGGTTCTGAACCACTTCACAGGTTCACCGTCGATCCACTCCATCCTCCCTGATGCTTTTTAAGCATTCGCTTCTTTCACTTATTAAAACCTCTTTTTCTCCTGTCTTTGATCGCCTCATCTCCGCAGCTGTTTGCGTCCAACCAGAACCAGATTAAAGACAGAGGCGGACTGACACGCCGCTCATTACTCAAACCAGAACCATTAAAGGCCTCTCGTTTTCTCTGCCTGTAATCTGGAGGTTTTTCTGCTGGGTGACTCATGATGATGGTGGTTTTATTCAGCAGAGCTTAGTCCACTGACGAGCAGCAAGTGCTGACATAAGCTCAGACATGTTCACCAGAAATCTGCTAAAGTTTCAGGATGTCACTGGGCTGCGGTCGTGAGACAGAGTTCAGAGAAAATATGCAACTTTTGACTGGAAATCCTACTGGGATGGTGTTTACAACACATTTGATGTGTACTTCTGTGTAGGGCTGCACCGATGGCAGTTTTCTGGCCGAGCACCGATTTCTAAAAAGTCTGAACCTGCCGATACCGAATTTTTTTTTTTAATAAGCGACACTGTTACGTGTTATAAGGCTGCAATGCACCTTCAATTTTCCAATATTATTTTATTGAAAAACATTCCCTTGAACAATATCTTAGTAACAATACAAACTTGTTTTAACAGACCATGAGGTAGTGTTCTCTAATATAAATGAAGTTCAGACGATTGTTATGACAAAAAAAAAAATAGGTAAAATCAGTTTTTCTCATGCAAGTATTGGCTGATTTCCCAAAATTAAGGAAATCGGGGCCAATAAATCGGTCAACCGATAAATCGGCCGACCGATAAATCGGTCGGCCAATTTATCAGTGCACCCTTAAGTCTGCATCATGTGTAACTGCAAATAAATTGCGAAACTCATGAAAAAAGTACATTTTATTGTTGCGTTCGGTGGTGGGCACCAAAAAGTTAGCTTCACTAACCCATATTCAACTAACTAAAACGTTTGC
>JARVGV010001459.1:35003432-35013700 GCA_031762435.1 Hypsolebias longignatus | reverse complement strand
GCACACCCAGTAGTTTGTGCTTTTGGCCCTCCGGACGTGCACAAACCCCCCCCCCCCCCCTTTGCTCCTGTTTATTGCTGACGACGTCGTCTCGGTGTTGTTGCGTCGCCGTAGCAACAGATCAACAGGTATCTGCAGGAACAGTGGTTCGACAAGAGGCTCAAACGGCGTTTGTGTGACGCAGATCCGGGCTGAGTTAGGTGAAGACTCGTCGGTGAATGGATGTGTGGACAGATGAATCTCTGAATGAGGACGTGCTTGTTGTTAAAGGCAGGACTGACTTCCCAGGTGGATTTATTTAAACAAAGTAACTGGTTAGAGATCAGAAGAACGGCTCCAAATTAAACCTCATGCATTATATTTGAAGTGGGGTAAAAGTGCTGTTTTCTGACCAGAACAGAGTTTGGGTCACGATGGAGGGGCTTATGTGGGATCAGGGATTTAGGAGCAGGAAACAAAGCTGCAGATTATCAGAGCTGCTCCGTAGCAAACACTTTCTACAGACGCACAAGCTCTGCAGAGGCCACAGTTTTCTACCAACTCGCGCAGGATTAAACTCGACCTTGATGTGAACAATGGGCTGCTATGGCGATCGACTCATTACCCTAAAAACTGTTGGCAAGTGTGCAAAGACGCGTTCAAGACCAGCTCAGAGGCTGAAACTTGTTCATTATTATTTAAAGACTGGCAGGCAGGGGAAATACACAGGTTGTGACCAACTCCTCCTACTGTTTAATTTATGGTTTTATCACACATGAATAGATTCAAAGCTCAAATTACAAATAAAATGACTAATTGTTGCATTTTTTTTATTTTGCTCAGTTTAACTAGACTGAATAATCCAAAACCTCTGCCCATTCCTAGTTGGTAACAAATATAGACGCGACTACGGTCATTAAGTCAATTTCCAAGTGTTTTAATAAAGTAAAAGAGCCCACATGAAGGTGTGAGAACATAAAGATCAGTGGTGCAGCGCCGTACATAAACCGTTGAAATGTTTTTATTTTATTCATTAATTATTAAAGAGACGAGAAGTATTAAAAATCTGGTTTACTCCTGTTGGAAACAGCAGCCCAGAGAGACCTGCAGAAGGTACTTTTTTAATTTTTTTTATTAGAGCAGCCACGCCCGGCTCTCAGGTGTAGCAAGATCCTTAACGGTCTTCCTAAACTTGTCCGGGGCTAAGACAACCGTTAGCTTCGTGTTGTCAGGAGAAAGAAAGTTGTCTTGTTTGTGTGTTTGCTGATGATGTGATGTTTATGATGGACGCAGGAACCAACCGTGTCCGTTTCAGTTCAGTTAGAAGCGTTTCCATCCCATTAAAGTTTAAAAGTTCCCTCTAGGGAATAAAGTTCCCGCCTGTGAGTTGAAGGAATGTTTCAAAGTGACGTTCTGTTTATAAATAGAAGAAAAATATAAGATGGAAGTTGCAAAAGGACAGTTTTCCATGTAGTGGTAGCCCACAGTCCGGTCAACGCCTTTTGTTTACAGTAAACAAAGCTCCGCCTTCTTCTGAATAACGTGTTCAGTCTGTGAACTGATGGCTGAATCCTGGGTGGATGTGGGGTTAAAGGTCAACTAGGATCACTAACAGGATGTTTGCTCATAATGACACACACACACACACACACACACACACACACACACACACACACACACACACACACACACACACACACACACACACACCTCGGGGTTGAGAAGAAATGGTTGACTCTGCAGATTAATTAGAAACGAGGCGTAAACTGAACAAACAGCAGAGGAGAGTGAACGAGAGGCAGAGAGACCGATAAACTGCGAAGGGTTAAAAATGTTGCAACCGTGATGTCGTAACTCCTCTGGATGTTTAACTCGCTCCGTCACTCCCCCGGGGGGGGGGTGTTGATGTTGGGTTATTGTCACCGAGGGGCGAGGCTGCCTCCACCTGAGCTGATGAGACATGTTGGATCACAGCTGACGGCGCTGAAGCTGCACCGAGGTTCTCACCGAGGTTCTCACCGAGTCGGGACTCGACTCGTCACCGAGAATACGTCGCAAGTTCGCCAGCAGCAGAGAGACAAACATTCAGCAACACCGAGGGGTCAAACACTCAAATTAGTGGCAAAAGAGAAAAAATAAGGATAATCACTTTATTTTTATTTGATTGTGCATCGTTGAAATGTATAATTTAAAAAAGAAATTGCAGTGGAAGCACCCCGCCTCAACTGACGCAACAAATTCACTGCAATCAGTCAGTTTTAGTCTAAAATGAGCACCTAGTCGTGTGATTGACAGTTTTACTGTCATTTATGACAGAATTCTGTTACATTTTCATTAAATTTCATTAAATGTTGATGGTTTTATCATATTTTTAATGAGAAGTTGTTGCTGTTTTGTTATAAAAGTAAAACACGTTTTTGTCTAACACACAAAAAGTAAAATAATCAGAGTATTTTGGGATTATTAGTTAAAATAGGTGTGTGTTTCAGCAGAAGCTGCTGATTTTGTCATGTTATAAAATAAAATGACTCTGAGGACGAGTCTGTTTGTAATGTGAGATTTAAATAAAATGCTTTTGAATGTTGTTAACATTATAGACACGTTTTATCTACTGTAGGATCATTTGTTGCTCTGTTGCACTTTGCTCTGCTTGTTTCCAACTCTGAGGAGGTGTTTGTGGAGAAAGTGATCCCAGGAGGTTCATGCGCTCTTCACTTGTTCCAGGACACGAGATGAAAATAGCTGAAGGAGTTCATCAATGATCAATGAATATATTTATCACCCGATGCCAAAAAGCAAAGCAAAGTGTGGCCACGTGTCCGTTACCAAACATCTGAACCACTGCATGACCTTGAATTATAAGTAGTCAATGGATGTACGTGAAGATGACCACCACAGCTGACCGAGGAGAACACCAATATGGTTATTGATCAGTTTCACACGTTGAGCTAAAATTAGAGCTGGTAGTCACTGATGGTCATCCATCACACAGTCTGAGCATGAAGTCTCACAGGAATAATCATAGTTTCAAGTTTTGACCCAGATGCTTCAACTTCATTGTTTATCATCTTAAATCTGAGCCTGAAGCTCCGTTTGTGTTTACACATCGTTTCAAATGAAACAAGCATTTCAGCTGCGTTTAGGTCGTTGGTGTGGCATTTTGAATCCAGCGTCCAGGTTGGAGGTTGTAGAAACCTCCAACGTTTTGCATGGACAACCTCTGGTGGAGGAGTTGAAGGATCTGGATCTTGTTCCTGAGTGATGATGGGATGGAGCGGGAGATGGGTTGACAGATCGGGGCTTTGTCCTCAGTAATGAAGGCGTTGCTTTGGTCGTTCATGATGACAGAAAAGATGAGTCTAAAGGAAGATCTCTGGCTTCTCCGGTCCGTCTGTATTCCAACCTTCACCTTTGGTCATGAGGTTTTGATCAGGATGGAAAGGACGAGATCCTGGATGGAGCAAGGAGCTCCGTCATCCTGGAGGACATGAAAGTAGAGAAAAAGGAGTCTGTTGAGGTTTAATGTTTAACATAATGTAGCTGCCTGACGGCCGCTCAGCTGACGTGACAAGGTTACATCAACCAAATTACTCAGATTATTGAGAAAAGTCCTAATCTGTGTGATTTAAATAAAAACATCATGTTGGTGTTTAATGAACTCTGGATTCAGAGCAGGTCATCCAATCAGCTCACGGCTCGTTCAGTCACTTTAATTTAATAATTGTATTTTAACTAAGCTTTAAATGTGAAAGTGTAGCGTTTTGTTTTCCACTGACGCAGAACGAAACGAGTCCGAACCCGTCTGCTGCAGCTCGGAGCGATTCGTCCACTTTTATATAAACCAGCTGATCCCAGAGCAGCCGTTTTCACCGAGGACTGAACTGATTTCAGGTTCAGAAACTTCCAGACGTTTGTCGAAAACGCCCGTTCTTCAGTCTGAGGTGTGAACCTGTGAAGTTTATCTCTGAATGATTTAAGTTCTCAGAGCGTAGATGATGAACGTGACTTTATTTATTGACGCATGGACTCATTGTGCAGAGTCTCATTTTCTATTTTCTGTTTGTCTGTTCGGCTGTTTTCAAGAGTCTTCGGCTGTCGGCTACAGCTCTTGATAATTCTTCATGTGAAGTTTTCTGTTTAAAATAAAAACATGAAACGAACTCGCGTCTTTTAGTTTAAGTGCGTTGATCTAAATATTTGGTCTCGCGGCTCTTTAACACGTCAACTTCAGACCAAACTGTAATCTGGAGGAAACGTGATGCTTAGTCGACCTTTAACCCACGAATAGGAGATTACATGTTTGTTATAAATGTTTGTTCCAGGGTCAAGGCAAATTCATACTTTGTCCTTAAATGTGTCTGCAGCAGCATTTTTGTTCAAGCTGAAAGAAATAAAGATTAAAGTAGATCTTCTCCTCGTTCTGAACTCGATGTGCTGCAAACAAACGTGACCCGTGTTCTGTGCGTTCTGGTTTTTGTGTGTGCGGTTCGGGAGAAGCTCCAGCTGGTTCTGTGAAGTCTGATGAACGAGGAGCATTACGCCGCCGCGCTCGGTTCCGTTAACGGAGCCGTGTGTTTGGGTCTGAAGATGTTTGAGATCAGATGTTGGACCCCGAGAAGCTGCAGGACATGAAGAGAGCCGCTGTGGACGTGGAGTCCGACCGGCTGCAGGAGCGTTTTGGTTTTTGTTCGTCTTGTGAAGTCCAGTTAAAGTTGGACTGGTTTGACTGGAGCGGTTCGTTTAGACTCGACCGCATGCAGCTTCCCGTCCGTCACACAGAACAAAACGGTTCAAACTTGAGTTCCTGAGACAGCAGCAGTCAAGATGTGAAGAAACGAGACTGATGATGCATAAAAGGGACTAAATGTAGGAAAACTAAATTTTGCTGACAGATGTTTGATGCAGGCGTTTATAAGACTTGAGTGTTTTATAGTGTTTGTTACACTAAGCATCTGTTCTGACCTGAATCCTGTTTCTCCTCTTCAGACTCCAAAGCCATTGTAGATGGGAACCTGAAGCTGATCCTGGGTCTGGTCTGGACTCTGATCCTGCATTACTCCATCTCCATGCCCATGTGGGAGGGAGAGGATGAAGAGGTAACGCTCTACGTCAGACTCGAACAAAAAGATAAAACAGCGTGCAAACAGACTATATCACAATGGAGATGATTTATTGTTTTGTTTTCTGTTCAGGCAGAGTCAAAGACACCCAAACAGCGTCTGCTGGGCTGGATCCAGCACAAAGTTCCTGATCTGCCCATCACCAACTTCAGCCAGGACTGGAGAAACGGGAGGGCCCTGGGAGCTCTGGTGGACAGCTGTGCACCAGGTACGGTTCGTGGCTTTAAACCTGAAGACGAGCGTTTTAAATTATTTATCAGGCCTGTCACAATAACAAATTTTACCGGGCGATTAATTGTCTCAGGAATTATTGCGATAAATGATTATATTGTTTGAAATTTAACAATAATTATTGTAAAATTTAAGGAAAAACGTTGATTTGTTGTGTGTAGTATCTTTTTGACCACCGGATGGCAGTATAAGACTGAACTGAAGGATGGATAGTGAGGGAGCGAGCAGCGTGTCTCTAAAGTAAAATGGGAGGGAGGCCCCTTGTGACATGGGCTGTCTCTCTACGGTTCTCAAAATGGCGGACGCTCGGTGTGGTTTGAGCTCTTCAGCATTTTTCACACAAAATTTTTAATTTAAAAAATCAGTAAACAAGTTCTCAGATTCTTTTTGCAGAGAAAAACAACTTTTTACACGAAGGCATGTGTTTCAACCATGAATTCTGGAGCTTTGACAAGACGGAGGGTTTTTTTTTTCCCCCGAGGTCGGCCTGTTAGCTTAGCTCGTAGCTTAGCTTCTCAGTTTAGCTGCTTTCAATGATCCAAAAACACAATGTTGGACGGTTAAAAAGGAATTTGAAGAGAAAGGGAGGGCTCATGGAGTTGAGTCTTTGGTCATCCAGTGTCTTCAGTAAAGAGAGAGACACGAAGAAATTATAAAGCTGATAAATGAAAATGAGGTTGATAATTTTCATTTATCATGCAATGAATTGATTTACTGTTTATTGTGACAGGTCTACTATTACAATTTAAGACAAGCGGACGCCAACACTCACTGAGTAAAATCTTGGAGGGCTCTCTGCTGCTTTACTTGACTGATCCGATTACAGAATATAATTTCACATGAACCATCATCGTACATGTCGTGGTTATGCTTTAAAACGAAGAAGCACAAACGGAGCCACAGGACAACAAGCGGCTACAAAGGTTTTTGAATCGAGCTTTCAGGAGTTTCTAAACCCAACTGGAAACTGGATGGAAAACCGATGCAGATATTTATAAAACCTCAGACTTTCGGCCATTTTTACTCCAGTTTTTGCTTAAATCTTTGCTGGGCCTAAAAAGTTTTCAAGCCTGAAGAGATGAACTCCACCTTCAGCTCGGGTGATTATAAAAGCAGCAGAAATGGACTGTTTGCTATTGTCCATGAACTTGTGACCGTGACGAAAATCCACGTTTGCCCCCCCCCACACACACACACACTTTACAGAAAGGGGAGCAGCTGCTCCTCCTGTGACCTGCTGATTTATAAGACGACGACTCGTGTCCAGTCACAAAATGTTTAAACGTCACCGTTAAGTTTTCTTACTGGTCCACAGTTTGAGCGTTTTTGTCTTGTTTTGTGTTAAGATGTTGAGTTTTACGTGTAAAGTGTGTTTCTGACGTTTTGGCCTTCCGGCGCCCTCAGGCTTGTGTCCAGACTGGGAGACCTGGGATCCAGTAAAACCAGTGGAGAACGCTACAGAAGCCATGCAGCTGGCTGACGAGTGGCTCGGCATCCCGCAGGTGAAAAACACGAGACGCTTTAGTGAAATTAGTGAAAATAATCTGTGGTTTGTCCTCTTAGGTAATTCAAATGATTTGATTTAATGTTGTTCATAATAGAAATGTGAACGTCGTGGACCCTAAAGTTCAAATCATGTCAAACTGTTTTATATATTTTTTTATATGAACACAATAAATCAGTGTCTTTACGGCGGCACCAGCTTTAATGGTTTCATTGTCATTACAGTTTGAGCTCGTCCGAGCAGATGTTTTAATAACTGCAGCTTCTCTGCAGCTGAAGTTTGAATTTTTCTGCAGACATTGAAGCTAAAACCGTTTCAGCAGCAGATTGTTGCTCTTTTTGTTTTTGATTTGTTTTAACAAACATCTGGAACTTCTGGGGTTCGTGGTGTCACTTTGAAATTTATGTTAGCCGTCTTTTTTTATTTTTTTAAATGACCGCAGTTTCTTGAACAATCCTCTGCAGATGGGCCCCTAAGGGGTTTTATAATAATGAGTAACGTGTACAAGTTGTGAGTCACACCACAGATTCATACACCCGGACCGCCCCGTTGGATCGTCTTCGTGTCACAACCTCTCTGAACTTTGTTTTTTTTTTTTAGGTGATCGCTCCAGAGGAGATCATCGACCCCAGCGTGGACGAGCAGTCGGTCATGACCTACCTGTCTCAGTTCCCCAAAGCCAAACTAAAGCCCGGGGCTCCTCTCAAACCCAAACTCAACCCTAAGAAGGCCCGAGCCTACGGACCCGGTGAGCTCCCAGAGTCACTCGCTTGTTTCCTCGTGGAGAAACTTGAACATTCCTCAGCTGGAAGCAAAATTCTTTTAAAAATACTGTAACTTCAAAGGTCAGCAGTTTAATAAAACAACTTAAAGTCTGCACGCATGCACATAAACTCTGTATTTAAAGGTGAAACCAGTTGCTGCTTGTCTGACAATGACGGGAAGTGAGCTGCTGTGGTGAACAATGCGCTGCCCTCGTGCGCGCTACAACATGCGCAGTTACTGAAGTTGGCATTTAACCCTGAGAGGAAATGCCCTGATGACCTTCAGAGGCCACTTTCAAACTGAAAACTGAACAAACTGGAATCGTTTAATAAATGTGCGATGCACAACACCTCATGTGAGCTTATTCCTTAGATGGAGTTGATGATGACTCTCAGCTACTACCACATCGAGTTTTAGCTCAATATCTGTCACGTTCACTTGAGTTATGACGATTGTTGTGCAAGCTAGAGTCAATTCAAACTCGTGCAAAATCCTCACTTGACCTTTGTTGGCGAGTGATTAAAAACACATTTTATTTACTCCACGTTTCATCCTGTTTCTCTTCAGACGTTTAAAAGTTCTTCACGAGTTTAGACTAAAACTTTTATTATTTTAGACAATGTTAAATGAAGCCACAGAAAGATCACCGTGTGTCCGCTCGGACTCGGTGAACGTCTCCGTGAATCTAAGTGTAATAATTTTAACGCCGCAGGTTTTGTTAAATGACTCCGGTTGTTGCGTAGGTATCGAGCCGACGGGAAACAGGGTGCTGCGTCCGGCCGTGTTCACCGTGGACACGTTCAGCGCCGGTCAGGGTCAGGTCACCGTCTACCTGGACCATCCAGACGGCACCAGAGAGGAGGTAAATGGTGACGGGTCTGTCGGGGCGGTTGAGTCTGATGAACTTTTAACTGATCCACGGCGTCTACCTGGGTTTGTGTTGATTAGCTGAAGCCGGAGCTTAACGAGGGAAAGAAGACGTACAGCGTCACCTACGTCCCTCAAGTCATGGGGACTCACATGGTAAACCTGCATCTTTCTGTAGAACAAACGTTACGGATTCAGATTTTTTTTACGTTTGAGTTCTGCAAATGAAAATCTAAATTAAAAAATAATGTTTTGCCCTTTTTTTTTATTTTAGGTGACCGTGTTATTTGCAGGCCAGCAGATTCCCAAAAGTCCGTTTGAGGTGGGTGTGGAAAAGGCGCTGGGGGACGCCTCCAAAGTCACGGTGAAGGGCCCGGGAATCGAACCCGTGGGCAACATCGCCAACAAACCCACCTACTTCGACATCTACACTGCAGGTGAGAAGAGCCGGGGATGCTCCGACGTTCTTCGGTTAATTTTCAGAGGAATTGAGTTTTTGGCTCCAACGTTTTCTTTTCTCAACAGGAGCGGGTACGGGAGACGTGACGGCCATGATCCGAGACCCGCAGGGCCGCCAGAACAGCGTGGAGTTGATGATGGAAGATAAAGGGGACAGCATGTACCGCTGCACCTACCGACCCATTCAGGCCGGACCGCACGCCATCACCGTCACCTTCGGAGGGGTGGGAATCCCCCGGAGCCCCTTCAACGTGGACGTTGGACCGGGTTGGTTGTTTTTTCTTCAGCGTCTGTTAAACTGAAGCTTCGGTTGAACAAATCCCCGAGCGTTTGTTCGTTCTGTGTCTCAGCCTGCTCACCGGGCGCCTGCAGGGCGACGGGTCGGGGTCTGCAGCCGACGGGGTTGAGGGTGAAGCAGGTCGGGGATTTTAAGGTGGACACAAGAAATGCTGGAAGTGGAGACCTGAAGGTGCTCGTCAAAGGACCCAGTGAGTATTTTATTTACTGGTTGTTAAAGTTGTGGTCATGTTGTGGTCTTATTCATACCAAGCACTTCTTTCACAAAGTGTCCTAATTATCACGTCACAAGTGATTCACTTCTTTGTCTCTGATCAGTCACAGTTTGTTGTGAACATGAGGAGCTTGAGAAACGTTTGACACATTTTGGAAACTCTTTGCAAACCAGGAAGATGCTGACTGAGACTCGAATGTAATTGTTGGTTCCAGACTTAAGACTTATTTGTGCAAACAACATATTTAAGGTAGTGTCTACCTGTTGGAGACATGTTGCCAACTCAGAACTGCAAGAAGCAGCTAAAGTTTTCAGCTGGAGTCTCAGTGAGCGACCGTCGAGCCCTGCAGCCACTTTTCAGAGACCAGTTTGTGAAAATGACTCATTTTGATCAGGATGACTCTCAAAAGTGCGTCCGGTGCCGTCTGCTGGTTCACTGCTGTTCTGACAGCAACTAAAGACGCCACGTCGCTCCAAGATGGCCGCACAGCTTTACTTGGTTAGCAATAGAAGGCGTTCTGTCTCTGTGTCTTAAACTCTTTTTAAAACTAAGTCTTGAAATTCTTCTTCTTCTGACTTTTCCTCCTTCAGGAGGTGCCACAAGTCATCCTCCATCTCCTTCTGTCAATGTCCTCTGTACCCGCCCCCTTGTCCTCTGTACCTGCCCCCTTGTCCTCTGTACCTGCCCCCTTGTCCTCTGCGCCCGCCCCCTTGTCCTCTGCACCCGCCCCCTTGTCCTCTGCGCCCGCCCCCTCGTCCTCTGCGCCCGCCCCCTTGTCCTCTGCGCCCGCCCCCTCGTCCTCTGCGCCCGCCCCCTTGTCCTCTGCGCCCG
>JARVGV010001459.1:34975980-34992606 GCA_031762435.1 Hypsolebias longignatus | reverse complement strand
TGTACATAATTTCGTTTCATCACATGTACCACATGTGGTGCAAATGACAATAAAGACTCTCTGACTCTGACTCTGAGCTGCGGTGTTCAAAGTGTGTGAACACGGAAAACAATAGCAGCTCGTAGTCCAGAAATTACGGTATACGACAAATTATTTTAGTTTTGTGCTTTTATTCACCAAAATCTGTACTTACCTCACCTGAAACATTGTATTTCACAATAAAAGTCCACATTTTAGTTTGAAATGTGTACATTGTTTACAGTATTAACATTTAAAAGTAGTAATACATGACATGGCCCTGTACCAGTACCTGGTACTTACCTGAAATGTACGCAGTGATTACCCTATAGGTACATTGTACTTACCGATATATACCCTGTACTTATTCTGTACTCACCCTGCTTGTACCCTGTGCGTATCTGATGTGTACAGTTACTTACCCAGTACATCCCCTGTACTTACTCCATACGTTCTGTGTACTTGCATCGGTTTAGCCAGTACTTACCTGGTACATATGAGCAGGCACTGAGAGTACATGTACATTCTGAGCTGTATCATGCATTGCTACTGAATAGGTAAATCAAACTGAAATTTATTTATTCAGTTTTTATTTCTTTTATCTTTGCAGATGAAAATCGTTCAGATGAGTGAAGCTCAGCATGTTTTTGTTTGTGCATGAAAATCAAAACCTTTTCACTCCACAGATGTTTTAACGAGGCACGTTTGTCTGATTTTAATCAGCAGACATTAAATTATTACGGAGAACTTTTTAAACTTGCCACATTTAAGTTTATCACTTATCATGATCTGATTAAAAATAATACTTTTTACATCATTTGCCCTGAAGAGGAAAAACAAATCAACTTCTGAGTGAAAAGGTTTTATTTCTACATTTACCAATTAACTCCTCTGCACTGAAACCACCTCTGTTTGTGTTTTTAATCATCATTTAACTTTTGTTGTTCTTTGTTGGTTTTGGAATCAGTTTATCAGCTGGTCTCGGTTCAGTTTCACCTGCGGGTAAATGAGTCTTTAAGAAGCCACAAACAGACCTCGGATCAGTTTCAGGCTGTTCAGGAATTTCCTCCAGTGTGGACCAGTTGGCAGAGACTTTATTGTTCCTCGTGTTGAAAGATGTGTTCAGGCACGTTTTTTTTACAGAACCCTTTGTATTGAAACGGCTCTTGTTCCTGTTGAAGGTCCGCGGGTCATTTCAGGAGCTGGGACCAGTTTGTGCCCAGAGAAAAGTATTCTTAGTGGTTTCAGAGAGAGTTTGTCTCGGAGCAGGCACCGGGCGGCTGCACCTTCCTTTGACTTCATTGTTGGACAGAAAACAAACGGTCACGCCCAACGAGGCCGTGCTGCCTGGAATCTACGGCTTCGACACGTTTCCAGTAAAAGTTAAAGAAAAACCAACGAGACTCTGCTTTACCAGCACCGACCTTCAGAACTGAGCTTCAAAAGAGCTGTAGCAGAAAGATCATTCTTTAATTACACTGAACTAAGAGCTGGTGAATGAGACTTTGGCCTCATTTCTGCTTCACTAAAACTCACGTTGAATAGTTTAAAAAGTAAAAACTGCCTGGAAACAGCTGATAAACTGAAACTTCTGACCTTGTTGGTTTTCTCTGCTCTGATTTCTCAAAACCTCAGTCAGGAACTTCAAACACGAGCTGAACGTTTTGTTAATTTCTGTTTAATTTTGATCTTGTTGAATATCTGTGACAGACTGAAGCTCACTTTAATCAAGAATTGTACTGAAATCATTATATCCTCTTTAATCACAAATTGTATTGAAATCGTTTTATATTCTCTTTATCAATTGTACTAAATTCATTTTATATTCACTTTAATCAAGAATTGTATTGAAATCGTTTTACATTCATTTTAATTACGAATTGTACTGAATTCATTTTATATTCTCTTTAATTACGAATTGTACTGAATTCATTTTATATTCTCTTTAATCGGCCACTGAGGTGAAAGTTTAAAGTGTTTTCTAAATAAATGTTGACATTTCATGTAAAGATTGATCATGTTGTTTGACTCTTTTGTTTAAAACTGCATTCTGTTATGAATAATAATGATTTAAAATATTTTTAAATAATTAGGAAATTATTTTTTCAATATGAAAGTACAGTTTGAATGGCCTTTCTAAAATTTTATCTGCATTTTCCTCCTTGTGTAGAGGATCTAAAACATCTGCATCTTGAAATGACGGGATTAAATTTTTGAGCACGTCCTAATTTGACCGTTTTTCTCTTCGGTCTTGAAACCGTAGGTTCCATAAGACAAGAAAGTTCATGCTCAATAATCCAGGTACCATAGGTTCCATGTAGGTTCCATAATTTGTTCAGGTAAAAGTGTTTAACGACAGAGATGATAAAAACCAGCAGGAATGTTTCTGAAAGCGTTTTAAACGATTTGCGTGCGTCTACATCACACCAAACGTTAACGAATAACCTTCTGAGTTAATTGATTCATTTACCATTTCAGTTATTAAATACTTTAATGATCTTGATAGTTCATCTTTTGTCACCAGTTTTAGTCTTTAAGTGTAAATTGTAGATGTGGTCAAAGTTGAACCAGAACCTGAAGAGAACTCAAAACCAGGGTCTGGTCCGGTCCAGTCTGGTCCGGTGTTCAGATCAGCGGGTTCTAAAACACTGAATGTGAAATGTCCTTTATTTAAAATGAAATAAAAATGATTTTTTAAATATATGTAACAAAAGCTAACAAGTTAATAAATCATTTGTTGCACCGTTTATTTGTGTCCAACCAGCAATTAGTCGGGTTCACAAGCTCCTGCTGACATTTACAGACTTTGGTCTAATAAATTTAGTTAGTTTTATTTTACAGATGTGCTTTTGCCAAAACACACAACATTTATAACACACTTGTACAAAACGAGTGTTCAGCTCACATTTAACCTGCGGAGCCGTTAAAACTGTAAATAAATAAAATAAAACCGTGATAAGGAACAGGTTTGTTTCAGCAGCTGTTCTGACCCGTCCACATGTTCAGTGTCTGGATGTAAACATTTAAAATAAAATAAAAAATTTACTTTTGTCTTTTTCTTCTTCAGCAAACTTTAATGATATGAGAAAAAAATGATTCAGAGGTTAAATTTAAAAAAGTGAAACGTGTTTTCAGTGAGTCTTCTGATCTGTTTTATGACATTTAAACAATGAAGACTTGACCTGCTGTTGTTCTAAACGTCAGGTGAGAGTCGTTCTGAGTCTCCTACAATGTTTTTCACATAACAGTGATGTCACTTCCTGTTTGTGTTTGTAGGTAAATGTGGGTAAAGGAAGTCACCCCGACATGGTGAAGGTATTCGGTCCCGGAGTGGAGAGGAGCGGGCTGAAGGCCAACGAGCCCACACACTTCACCGTGGACTGTTCAGGAGCCGGAGACGGTAACGCACGCACGCACACACACACAGTCTCTGCTCTCTCACTGAACTCTGAGAGCATTTAGAGAACATTGCAAGAGTGTGGGAAGTGTTTATAAAGTTTATAAAGCTTTAAATTATATAAATACTAAAATAAATATAAGTTCCTTACTTCGTGGATTTTCACTTATCGGGGTGGGGGGGTGCGGGTCTGGAACGTAACCCCCACGGGGTTACACTGATGGACTACTGTACACATTTGTAAAAATTCTGCACAAGTTCTTCATGGAGGCCCGTCCAGAACCCGTTCCCTCCTCTTCCTCAGCCTTTGGACTGGGAGCGAAACAGAAAAACTGTCGGCTGCTCCTTTAGCCCTTCGGTCCGGAGCACACAGGGTCCATGTCCTCAAGGACAACGTTTCTGGTTCTTCGGATCAGAACCTAGATTCTGCCCGTGTGCTGGTCCGGTCGGGGGCAGAGCTCGACTGTTTCCCAGAACTGTTCTGTGTTCGTTCTGTCAGCTGTTCGGTGGGTCTCGGTGCTGAACCTGTAGAGGGCCCAGAGGATCCGGCTGTCCAGCTCAGACCTGAGATCCTTTGAGTCGTTTCTCCTCAGAGAGAACTTCATCTTTTTTAAAACCTTCTCCTTCCATGTTGTTTACGAACCGAAGCTCCTCAAAACTTTACTGGAAGATATTTTTGGAGGTTTCATCTGAGGGTTAACCTGAGTTCAAAACATTTAAAGTTATTAAACTTTACTTCAGCTCTTTATTTAAATAAAATAATTGTTTCTTAACGAGGGGATGAACTTTAAAGACAAAGCCAAAGCTTTTATCGGCTGATGTTTCAGCAACTCCTTCTTTTTGTTGGTGTGAACTCACCTGGACAGGAAGAGGAAGTTGAGCTGGGTTCTCTTCAGGTGAGCCCTTCCTGTGTCGACCTGCCTCGGCTCCCTCTTCTCCAAGTTCCTCTCAGTTTACGGTAATAAAGCTGCGGGTACGTTCTGACGGACAGCGAGGACTAACTGGGACAAACGAGGCAGAAACTGTTGAACCCTCACCTGGACCGAGTCTGAGAGAGCTGAAGGTGAGACGTAAACCTGTGCGTACCTGTGCCTCTAGGTGACATCAGTGTGGGGATTAAGTGGGACTCCACCACCGTGAGCGACCAAGAGGCCGACGTGGACTTCGACATCATCCCCAACGCCAACGACACGTTCACGGTCAAATACGTCCCCCCGGCTGCTGGAAAACTCACCGTTAAAGTCCTGTTCACCGACAAGGTGCTGAAATCAAACCACGGACGTTCATGTAAAATGTAGACGATGTGTTCAGAGTTCTGACTCGTTTTGTTCTGGTCACGCAGGAAGTTCAACACAGTCCCTTCCTTGTAAAAGTGGATCCGTCCCACGATGCGTCGAAGGTCAAGGCTGAAGGTCCAGGACTCGCTCGCACCGGTGAGCCTTCACATTTTAACGTTTCTGCGTTTGTTTTTATTTAGTTTGACTCAAACTGTCTGACGTTTGGAGGACGTGATGTTTGATCAAACACGCTCAGACCGTCTGTCCTGAAAGACTTCTGTACTTCTGTCACTCAAAGTTTTACTTTTATATCACCGTTTAACTCCAAATAATCCATTTTAATCCAGATTAAACACTTTGAACAACCAAACAGGACCAAAGTGCTTCACAGAATCAAGATAAGAGTTAAAACATGAACGTGGGTTTGGGACAAACCGTGGCGTGTACGATGTAAGTTAGCAAAATAACGTGCACAGCTTCGTTTAGAGAACTCATCTTTGTAAAAGCAGCCGCGCGGCTCCATCGATCGCTTCGTTTCAAACGCTCGGAGTTCGTGAGGCTGAACTCACAATCAGTGAAACTTTCTGCCGTTCTGAGTCACCAGCTGGTCTCCAACAGTCACAGTCCAGAGATGAACCACCTCGATGAGCAAGAGAAGGTCCACAGAGGTGGTTTTAGGCTGCAGCCGATCTGAGAGGACACGTGGGGGTGACAGGGTCTCAGAGAGGTCTGGGTGGAGCTAAACCACAGAGGCCTTTAAAATCCATCCATCAGAGTTTGAAAATAAATCCTCGTGTCTAAAACAGAAGGTGTGATTAAAACGGTCTTTAATCCTTCCTACGTGTTAAAACAGGTGATAATGGATTTTTGACTGATATGTTAAATCTTATTTGGCCGATATCTATATTTTTATATGTTCCTTTGTCAGAACATATCCTTTTATTTAGGCTTATTTGCTACAAAAATTGTGCAACAGCTGTAAGAGCTGGTGACACATATTCAGTAACAGCCATATGAAATGCATAGCACTAATATTAAATGAAAAGCGTTAAATGTTATTTATTATCATGAGTCACCTGCGATGCTGTCTCACCTGTGGAGGCTTGTTCCAGCTGCAGTGTGGGATCTTCTGCACTCCTGTGCATGAAGGCCACATTTTTTTAAGTTCAAAGTTTTTGTCTATCCATTGTGCTGTAAGACTAATCATGCTAACGGGGCTAACACGACGTCTGTGGTAAAACTCACTCAACAAGTCATGCTATTGGCTATTAGCTTCTCAATGACGTCATAATTGACGGCTTGTAACTCGGGAAAAGCTACGTCAAAAAAAAAAAAAAAAATCTGACTGGAGACGATGAAGCGAGGCTCACCGGAGTCCAAAAATCTTCAGACTCGGACATCTTCAACGGAAAAAAAAAAAACTTCCACGCCGCCGATATTTTGACTTCTTCCTGTCCGTCGTGATCAGATCAGGTAGGTGCGTGTGACGTCACGTTGTGCTGCAGGTGTACTTGTCACTGGGTTGTCTTACAAAAACAGTGTTTTTTTTATATCAGTGAGTTATTTTGATGGAATGTCCCATATTTAACTTTAACTCTTAATATCGACCGATACCATGCAGATAACATCGTGCATCCCTAAACAAGACTGTTTGTAGATGAACAACCTTGAATGTTGAGGTCTTCACTGGTTCATGACTTTAATTACGTGTCATTAAATCTTTATTGATGTTCAAAGTCCAAAAGTTTCATCTTGTTTTTAGTCCAAACTTTGCAGGAGTCTCGTGTGAAGCAGAGTTTGAATCAGTGTTAGAAAAGATGCACAGAAGATGTTTTACTTCAGGGCTGTTTCTGTTTCTGACCTTCACTCACGAGTCAATGATCCCTGACCCCAGTGGACGTTTGTCCCCCTCCCTCCGTCTACCTGTCCAGGTGTGGAGAGCGGGAAGCCGACTCATTTCACCGTGGTGACCAAAGGAGCTGGGAAAGCACCGCTGGACGTTTCCTTCTCCTCTCCCGTCAAAGACTTCGACATCATCGACAACTACGACTACTCTCAGACCGTCAAGTACACACCTGCACGACAGGTAAACAGACCAACAGCACCTGAACTATACTGTCAGTTTGGTACTGGTTTAAAAGATGGACCAGTGCTTGATTAATGGTACCTGGTACCATAGTCGTGAACGAGCTGCTGGTCCAAATGGAAGAGCTCCAAAAGTTGATGTTGGCTCTGATGAAGTCACGTCAGAGTCCACGGGTCTGTGTGAGGACCACACTGAACCCCGTCCACTTGTGAAGAACAGTTGCTGCAGTAAAACTGATCTGTGTTTGGTCGTTATATTATCTGCAATGTTTTTATGTCTGTTTTTTTTGTACTTCATTTTGTATGTTGCCTGTTGTTTGTTTGTCTGTTTGTGCAGCACTTTGATTGGCCTTGTTGCTGTTTTAAGTGCTCTATAAATAAAATGGTGTGGTATTTCTCTTTAAAATCCATTTTAACGATTCAAAATCACGTTTTTGTATCGTTAAGAGCAGCTAAGCTGAGAAGCTAAGCTACGAGCTAAGCTAACAGGCCGATCTTGGGGAAAAATGTTGGTTAATTTGTTTTGAATGTAGTACAAAAAAAAAAAAAGGTACTACACTCGAACATTTCTTCTTAAATTTGACATTAATTACTTATTATTGTCAAATTTCAAACAATGTTATCATTTATCGCAATAATTTCTGAGACAATTAATCACCCAGCAAAATTTATCGTGACAGGCCTAGATGAGCTCTGTGGGTCAGCTAGTGGTCGCTCTTATTCTGAAAAGCTACAGCTGACCTTTAAAGATCCTCAATCGTCAAACAATGATCAGAGACTGTAAAGCCAACAGATGTATCTACACAACAAGGACCTCTGAAGCTTTCTTGACTTGTCTCGGTGTTCTCGCCTGCCTGCACTGAGTCCAAATGAAAAATTATCCCCTCAGAGCCGTTGTTTGTTTGTTTCCAGGGGGAGATGGACATCGTGGTGAAGTTTGGAGGAGATCCGATTTCCAGGAGTCCCTTCACGGTTGGTGTCGCTGCTCCGTTGGACCTCAACAAAGTCGTCGTGGATAATCTGGATGGAAGTAAGAACTCTGATGAACCACAGCGAAGTTCAATAACTCAGCGAGTCGTATTTAATTAAACGTCGAGCGGATCGTTTTAATGATCTGCAGATGTTAAATGAGTGGGGTTTTTTTATATTTGGTGTGAAAAATAAAAACAAAAGCCGTAAATTCAACATCAAATGATCCAATCCTGACTTTAAACAGATTTTCTCACATCAGTTGGACGTAGAGACCAAATTCCAGAGTCAGTTTTCAGAAACTGAACCAGGAAGTGGTTCATGGGTGAATGTGTTTCAGGGGTGGAGGTCGACGAGGAGCAGCAGTTTGAGGTGAACGCCAAAGGTGCAGGAGGTCAGGGTCACCTGGAGGTGGAGGTGGTGAGTAACGGAGCGCTGCGTTGTTTCATTTTCACCTCGATCAGTATCTTCTGACCTTGTGGTCCTAAACATCTGTTTGGTAGCTGAGCCCCAGCCAGCGGGCGGTGCCGTGTAACGTGGAGCCTCGGCCCGGTAAAGCAGACGTCAGCGTGGTCTGTTACACCCCGACAGAGGAGGGGGTGCACTCTGTGAACGTGTCCTACGACGGACACCCAGTACCCGGGAGCCCCTTCCCGGTGGAGGCCCACCTGCCTCCAGACCCCAGCAAGGTGAGATCACAACGTGGAGAAGAAAAATAATCACGTTTTTATTTTTGAAACCCGTTTGGAGCGACATCGTTTTAAATGAAGAGGGTTTTCTCTTCCAGGTGAAGGCGTCCGGGCCCGGACTGAAGGGAGGTTTGGTTGGGAACCCGGCCGAGTTCACCATCGACACCAAAGGTGCCGGCACCGGAGGTCTGGGTCTGACGGTGGAGGGGCCGACGGAGGCCAAGATCGAATGTTCGGATAACGGAGACGGGACCTGCTCCGTGTCCTACCTGCCCACCGAGCCCGGAGACTACCTGGTGAATATCCTCTTCGAAAACGTCCACATCCCCGGCTCGCCGTTCAGAGCCGACATCCAGATGCCCTTTGACCCTTCCAAGGTGGTGGCCTCGGGGTCCGGCCTGAAGAGGGCAAAGGTGAGCGCGGACATGAAGACAATTTTGGATGTTTTTTTTTTTTTTAATTCCTCTTCTTCTACCTGCCGTGTGTATGTTCATTTGTCTGTGGTGTTAGAAAAAAATCTCATGAAGCAACAAATGTATTTTAATGAACTCTCGCAGCAAATGGACCCACAGCTGATACGACCCAGTCCAAGATGGTAGACACAGCTACGACCTAGCCAACTCAAAAATGGTTATTTTATTTTAAACTACACAAAATCTGATCATAGAGATACATTTAGGTTTGGTACTTGACAGAAATCAAAAGATTTATTTCAAATATGAGAAACTGGTGTTTAAAAGCTCCACATTAATAAACACGTTGTAAATAAACGTCTTCTGAAGAGGAAGAGCCAAAACAGAAACGTTTGTAGAAATGATGTTAACGGTAGTTTAGTCTCATGATTGTTGTTGGTTTTGCAGGTCGGGGAAATCAGTGTTTTGAACGTGGACTGCTCTCAAGCTGGACCGGGTCAGCTCAGCCTGGAAGCGGTGCCAGACCCCTCCCCGACCAGCCCTACTGGTTCTGGACTGGGCTCAGGTAACTCGTTGGCCGTTCTGCAGTGGTGCAGCAGAGAAACTGCTGATCCTCCATGTTCTGTTTATAAGTGAACATTTTAGATGTTCTCAGTCTTTTAGAAGATTTTCAAGATGATCACTTTCAAGAATTACACGTTAGTGAGGCTTAAAATGTGTGGCGGGTTCACCTGGTTCAGTCCAAAACTAAAGGACTCGACAACAGAAAATGGACTGAACTAGTTGAGGTTTGTCATTTTGGTACGACCTTTTTACATCTTTAACAAAAAAAGCACATTAAATCCCAATAAACTGTCCTGGACTATAGTCTAAACATAATTTGTTTTTTTCCAACCATAAATCTATTAATTTTTTTTTTAAATCCATAACAATCGGACCGTATTTTTCCAGGTCTAAAAGCAAAGACGGAGGTTGTGGACAACAAAGACGGGACCTACACGGTGACCTACGTCCCCCTGACCTCCGGCATGTACACCCTGATGCTGAAGTATGGAGGCAAGGCCGTCCCCGGTTTCCCCGCCAAGGTGGTGGTGGATCCTGCCGTCGACACCTCCAAAATCAAAGTGTTTGGACCCGGCGTGGACGGAGAAGGTGCAGGACGGTGTCTCCTTCCCCCCCCCCCCCCCCCGTCAGATCTCTGTGGATAGACCCCTCTAAGCTGATTGAACAGATCGTGCAACTTGTGCTTGTTCTCTTCCTTTCAGCCGTTTTCAGAGAAGCCACCACGAACTTCTCGGTGGACGCCCGTGCTCTGAGCCGGAGAGGAGGAGACCACGTGAAGGCGGAGATCAGGAACCCGTCCGGAGCTCTGACTGACTGCAAGGTCGTGGACAACGCAGACGGGACCTACAGCGTCGAGTACACCCCCTATGAGAACGGTAACGCCCGGAACCAGGACTGAACTCTTTCCACCGTCTGTGACGTCTGTTTCATCCCGTCGGTGTCTGGGTGGATATTTCAGGTGTCCACAACGTTGAAGTTCTTTATGACGACACTCCGGTTCCTAAGAGTCCCTTCAGGGTTTCTGTGGATGAGGGATGTGACCCCAGCAGGGTGGTGGCCACTGGCCCCGGGCTCCAAAAAGCCCTGACAGACCAGCCAAACCACTTCAACATCATAACAAGGTATTTAGAGCAGCGTTTACAGAAGTGGCCTAATTTATCAAACAGAACTCATTAGTTTTTAAATGATGGGAACAAAACAATTATTAGTTACTGACACACAAACGACAACTAAATCCTTTGTTTTCAACATCAGATCTGTGTTTTATATCATAAACACGGTGAACGCCTCAGTGTTGTGGCACAACGGTCTTGTTTCCACTGGTTTAGTTCTTGTAGGTGATAAAAGACGAGGAACGGAGACGCCGTCGTGTTTTAAACATCTGGCGCTCGTCTCGACTCCTGTTGCACACACAGGCAACACAACCGTGTCACTTCACTGTGGCAGCTCAGAGAGAGCGTTAACACGAGGCTGTGACGTCGGTAGGCTGCTGCTACGTCATTCATTCATTCATTCATTCATTCATTCAAGTTCATTTCGTCAGCACAATAAACAATGTTACATAATTAAAAACGAAGCAACCGTTGTTTTGTACGAAGGTTTTCTAGCCACAATTTGCAAACCCAGTCTTTGGTTGGACTTTTCTATAAAAACAGCTAAAATAAAATTAGAATTTAATTAAAATTAAATGGTTCCCTCACACACACGCCTGCTCCTCCATGGGGCTCGATGTTCACAGATTTCCTTTTGTTTCAACCATTTATTTACACCTGGGCCTCAAAAACTCTAAGGTGTGTTCATGTTTTTTTATTTTTTTTATTTTATTGCTGATGGTAAACTGTTCCAGATGTGAGGGCCTTTAAATGAGAAGGAACACTGACCAGATGTTTTGTGTTCTGCTGGTTTGCAGTCTCCAGCAACTGCACTTCTTGTTGCAGCTCCTGAGCTGCTGATTTTAAAATCATTCTGCTCTCCAGCTCTGGGACAAGCCAGTTAATGCTCTTAAGTCCATTTTAAACAAGAAATTACAAAAAAAAATTGTGAAAGCTTAATAAATTATATTTGTCCAGTGTTTTACAGGTGATGGTCTTTGGTCTAACAACATGTGAGGTTTACCGTTGCAGCGTAATATTTTAACATGACCATAAAATCTACTGTAACTTGGAGCTCAGGCTGCGTCTGCTCGAGAATCAAACACAGCCAGAGGCGATGCTTTAACTTTGTCTTCTTGCAGTTGCAGAGCTCAGTACGTTATAAAAGCAGGTGAGCTGTGTCACAGTGAGACAGGTTTTATTAAACACACGTGGCGTCTTGAAACTGCGTTCATGAGATTCCTCGGATGGTGTTCAAACTGGCTCCTCGTGGATTTGCTGCTTCCACAGACGGCGGCAGATTTATTTGAAACTTGTCCACACCTGGAAAGAAAGAAGCTGACTGATGTATTTTATGTGATCGCACCAGACCCTGACATCAGTACTGACTCTGGTACAAACACAGTTATTAGTCTTCAGTGACACTTTTAAGCTGTTTTTCTGTAAACACTGTTATTCTAATCTCTTTGGGTGTTGTACATAACGAACTGAAGTTATTTTAATTTATAGAGACAAGAACCATTACCAGAGACGTCACCAGCTTGAAATTAAACCCAAGTCTGACGATTAGAAAAAAGCCTCTCACGTTGCGTCACTTTAGACCAAACAGCTGTTTTTGTGTTTGTTGTGTCTTTTCAACAGGGGGGCAGGAATCGGCGGCCTCGGCATCACCGTAGAGGGTCCGTCTGAATCTAAAATGTTCTGCAAAGACAACAAAGACGGCAGCTGCAGCGTCGAGTATGTTCCCTTCACGCCGGGCCTCTACGACGTCAACATCACCTACGGAGGAGAGCACATCCCAGGTGAGGTCAAGCTCTTCCACCTGCGTCCTCTTTAGAGCTGAACCAGAACAGGTTTGTTTGAGGCTCTCACTGACCCCAGTTGTTGGACTTGTTCTTTTCAACCCAAAGATCAGCTGAGATGGTTCACATCTGCTCGTTTCCGCCAACAGGCGGGCGCTGATGTCCTGACTTTGTTTTCGTCTAATAAAAGACGTGTCGAGCGATTGGGTTTGAAGTTTTAAAGATGCGGCTGAAGTTTCTGGCTCGCGTTCAAAAGGCGCAGCTCAGTTTTATTGAGCTGCTTTCTGTGTTTTTGTGTTGAACACTTAAGAAGATGCTGGAAGCACAAAAATGTTCCTCGCACAGAGAAATGACGCCGAGTTCAGCAGTTTTTAAACTTCTGACATCTGTAACGAATGAGCAGATTTAAAAGGTGAATTTGTGGCCGAGGCTTTTGTTGCACAAAGAAAAAACATACCCGATTACTTTTAATTAACTAAATGTGCTTCACTGCACATTTCTTCCAATTTTGACATTTATCTTTTTTTTATTGATAAATATTTTTAGAAGGAACAAACATTAAACCTCACTTTCTGAGCATTTTAAAGTATTTTCTTGTTTTTGTTACAGGAAGTCCCTTTAAGGTGCCGGTGAAGGACGTGGTGGACTCCAGTAAGGTCAAAGTGTCGGGCCCTGGCGTGGGCTCCGGGGTCAGAGCGAATATCCCACAATCCTTCACTGTGGACTGCAGGAAGGCTGGCGAGGCCCCGCTGGCCGTGGCTGTCACGGCTCCCAAAGGAGTCGCGACGCCGGTGGAGGTGACGGACAACGGAGACGGGACTCACACGGCGTGCTACACTCCGTCTGTCGAGGGACTGTACTCCGTGTCCGTCAAGTACGCCGACGAGGACGTCCCCCGCAGGTGCTCGCCTGTTCTGCATCACACGAACACAAACAATAGTTTGTAAATTCAACTGGGAATTCTTGTTCATCCCAGTGAGAAATTCATCTTAAAGACTTCTAAAACAAACGTTTCCCAGTACATTAATATTATATTAACATCCTGTAAACCAGGGGTGCCCAGTACGTCGATCACGATCTACCTGTCGATCACGATCTACCTGTCGATCACGATCTACCTGTCGATCACGATCTACCTGTCGATCACGATCTACCTGTCTATCTTAAACATATTAAACTAGACGTCAGCTGATCATCATCTATGAAACGTGTCTCTTGATTGACAGACAGGGCAGTCAGTCTGAGGCCCCGTTCACACGACGTGAAGCATTCGTTCATTTACAGACAACATCCTCATCCTCTCTGAAACTGAAGGTTCCTGAATCCAGGTCTCAGAGTGAGATGTTCAGGGGAACCCCCCCCACCCCCCTCCCCCGAATGTGTGAAATTCTCCAAGTGTGAAGTTGCACATGTTCACTACAGGCGGCTGCAGTCCAAAGTTTTTCTGCTCTAACAGTTATAATAAATAACAGTTATAATAGATAACAACAGTTATAATAAATAACAACAGTTATAATAAATAACAACAGTTATAATAACAGTTATAATAGATAGCTACAGTTATAATGAATAGAAGTTATAACAAATAACAGTTATAATAAATAGCTACAGTTATAATGAATAACAACAGTTATAATAAATAACAGTTGTAATAAATAACAGTTTTAATAAATAACAACACATAATAAATAACAGTTTTAATAAATAACACGTATAATAAATAACACTTATAATAAATAACAGTTATAATAAATAACAGTTATAATAAATAGCTACAGTTATAATAAATAACAACAGTTATAATAAATAACAACAGTTATAATAACAGTTATAATAGATAACAACAGTTATAATAACAGTTATAATAGATAGAAGTTATAACAAATAACAGTTATAATAAATAACAACACTTATAATAAATAACAGTTTTAATAAATAACACTTATAATAAATAACAGTTATAATAAATAATAGTTATAATAAATAACAGGTTATAATAACAAGTTATAATAAATAACAACAGTTATAATGAATTATAAAACACGTAATAAATAACAGTTATAATAAATAACACTTATAATAAATAACAGGTTATAATAACAAGTTATAATAAATAACACTTATAACTTGGTCTCTTCAGTCCCTTCAAGTTCAGAGTTCTTCCGACTCACGATGCCAGTAAAGTGCGAGCCAGCGGCCCCGGGTTGACCAGCGGCGTCCCCGCAAGCTTCCCCGTCGAGTTCAACATCGACGCCAGTGACGCCGGGCAGGGCCAGCTGAGCGTGCAGATCACGGTCAGTAACGTGCACACACACAGATCGGGTTGCATCAAACGGATCTAAAGTCTTACGTTTGAACTTCAGGATCCAGATGGGAAACCGAAGCAGCCCAGCATCCACAACAACGGCGACGGTACCTACACTGTGGTCTACATCCCTGACCGCACCGGCCGCTACACCATCGTCATAAAATACGGCGGTGACGACATTCCTGCATCGCCCTACAGAGTCCGTGCCATGGCAACCGGAGACGCCAGCAAGTGCACGGTCACGGGTAATAAGAGAAAAACAGCATCTCATCAGAAAAACGTATAAAGATAAGAATCTAAAGGCGTTGTGTCCCCAGGTCCTGGTGTTGGCCCAACCGTGGACATCGGCGAGGAGCTGGGCCTGATGGTGAACACGAAGGGTGCCGGCAAGGGAAAGGTGAGCTGCGTGGTGGTGCAGCCCGACGGGAGCGAGGTGGAGGCCGAGGTGATGGAGAACGAGGACGGCACCTTCGACATTTTCTACACCGCGCCCGAGCCTGGCAATTACGTCATCTACGTCCGCTTCGGAGGAGAAAACATCCCGCGCAGCCCCTTCAAAGTCATGGTGAGAGTCCACAGACCCACTCGTTAACATGGACCAGAACCAGCAGAGCTCCATGAAGTCTGTCAGGGGTGGGCTTTAGGCTGCTTACTTTACAAAACTAGTTTGTTTCAGTCGTCCATCTTGATTTGACTAGTTGACTTGTTTAAACGTTAAAAGGTGCACGAGCGGCGTCGCACGCTTCGCCGAGCCTCCAACACGTCGACCCAGATTTCTTCAAACCAGGAGTAACCAAACTCTGAACCCCCTGAGCCGGTCTGTGTCAGATGTAATAACCTTTACTGTCGTGTCCTCAGGCTACAGACGAACTACCCATCATGCAACAGCAGATGTCTCCACAGAAACAGGCCACTCCCCCTGGAGCTGGCTTCCAGCCATGGGTACCAGAATACACACACACACACACACAATCAGATGTTTCAGGTCTTGTAAACATCTGTTTATCAGTTTATGTTTTTTACCACCACAAAGCAAGAGAATTGTTCCAACAACCCTAAACAATGGAAATAGAAAAGTTTATTTTCAGTTTATTAATAATTAATTGGACTCTGAACTACTGCAGGTAAAATAAAGTTCTCCAGACGTCGAGTCTTTCAGAGTTTTTCCTTGGACTTTGGCTCCTTTTTTTCTTCTTCTGCAGAATCTGGTTATTCTGAATGGAATATTTTATATTTGTTAAGAAAAAGAAACCCGTCTTTGGGACAGACACGTGTTAGATCGAGTCGACACAACAGACAACGTGGCAAAAACCTTCTAATCTGAGCCCGTGTATCAAATCACTGATATTGTGATCAGTGATTGCAAGTCGGGTTCTGTTTCCAACAGTTTTTGTTCCCATGGACTTTGGCGTGTGGCTGCATCTAGACGGAAGAAAGGTCACTATCAAAAATTAGGCTGCCACGTAAAAATCCAAGATGGCTGCCACCATATATACAGTATACTAGAGCTGTCATTTCTAACCCGAATGCAGCGCCCGACCCAGCCCAACCTGGATTTGGAACCGGACCAGGCCATAATAATGTGCGGGCCGGTCTCGGGCTTTAATGTGGTTTTACGAATCATGCAGCACAAAGAAATCTAAGAATGCACAAAATAAAATAGTGTTAATCTGCTTGTTGAGAAGGAGGCAGGTCCAACCGGCCAGTGGAAGAGGTTAAAAAAAAAAAAAGTTGTATTAAGCTCAGATGGATCACCGGATCACCGACCGCGTGCGTCGGCTGACCCGCCGGTTCAAATAGACGTGATGTGTCCGGGGTGTACCCCAACTTTCACTCAGTGACTGCTGGATATGGGCACCAGTGACCTGGAAAGGAAGGAGTGTGGAGAGATGGTGGATGGAGGGATGGTTACTTCAACTGGCGGGAGTTTGGATCACCAGTCTTTGTTTCTGGGAGTTTAGAATCCGGCGATCAGCCGTAGGTTGATGCTTCTGAGGCCGTGGTACAAGTCTT
>JARVGV010001459.1:34798574-34816183 GCA_031762435.1 Hypsolebias longignatus | reverse complement strand
TAAAATCTCGTTTTTGGATTGTTAAATGCAGCTAAGCTGAGAAGCTAAGCTAAAAGGCCAACCTTGGAAAAAACCTCTGTCTTGTCGAAGCTCCAAAATTCACGATTGAAACCTGTGCCTTCGTGTAAAAAGTTGTTTATCTTTGCTAAGAAAAAGCGGAGAACTTGTTCGCTGATTTTTTTAATAAAAAGCTTTTTGTGACAAAAGCTAAAGAGCTCAAACCACAGAGCGTCCGCCAGTTTGAGAAGTGAAAAAAGTAAAGACAGTCCATGTCACGTCAAGAGGCCTCCCTCCCATTTTACTTAGAGACACGCTGCTCACTCCCTCACTATCCATCCTTTGGTTCAAACAGTCTTATGCTGCCATAATAATTACTACATAATAATTACTAATTATTGTGAAATTTCAAACAATATTATCATTTATCGCAATAATTTCTGAGACAATTAATCGTCCAGCAAAATTTGTCATTGTGACAGTCATAATTGAATGTACTTCTACAACTGATTGTAGTGAACACAGTTCAAGACGGACACCACAGCAAAGTGATCTGAGCAAACACAAAAATGGCTGCTCTTACAGATGACTGAGCGAAAACTCAGTGTGGTAGTAGCTGAGACTTATTCTGAACTTGTACTCTGAGCACTAATTCATTGCACATAATCACTATCATTACCTTGTGGAATCAACTCTGTTAGCAAAATAACTGATGTGGATGGATCTTTTTTTTTAATTATTGGATGTATGTGTAAAACTGAATAACTTTTAGAGTCACCCCAACTCAAGATGGCTGCAACAACTAGTCGACCTTGGCCAGCACAAAAACGTCCGTCCGTCCATCCATCCATCCAACCATCCATCCATCCATCCATTATCTCTACTTGCTCTGGAGTCAGGTCTCAGGGGCAGCACCTTGAGCAGGGAGGTCCAAACATCTCTTTCCACAGCCACCTCTTCCAGCTCTTCTGGAAGGCGTGTCCTGAGACTTCTGATGTCTCCTACCAGTTGGACATGCCTTGAAAACCTCTCTGTAGGCATTCTTACTAGATGTCTGAACCCCTTCAACTGGCTCATCTGGATGTGGAAAAGTCTCCTGGATAACTGACCGTCTCATCTTATCTCTAAGGAAGTGTCCAGCTACCCTGCAGAGAAAATTCATTTCAACCCCTTTCGTAACCAAAGGTGAGGGAGGAGCTTACGCCCACTGGTAAATAAAGAACCTCTCCTTGCAGCTAAGCTCCCTCTTCACCACAACAGACCAGCACAGGGTCTACAATACTGCAGAAGCTGCACCGAGCCATCTGTGGATCTCACGCTCCATTCTTCCTTCACTCGTGAACAAAACACTGAGATACTTAAGTCCTCCGCTTGAGGCAGAACCTTACTCAAACTGGAAAAGACAGTTCATCCATTATTGTGCATGAACTTTGATGTTTTGAACCACTTTGGCCATGGATGGCGGACTCCAGAAACCATCTTACCACCGTCAAACCTGTTGGCCCACTATGTGAGTGTGCTGCCTATGGGACTGAGTTTGTTGTGGCTCCTCGGACTGATGAAGTCCTTTGGATGAAAGACGAAACATTTCAACATGAAGAAACCGTCCAGAGGACCTGAAATCTTTGTTGGACAATTGGTCCTGTTCCAACTGAGGGCCATGCCCTCAGATTTGGAGCTGCTCCAGCGAGTGAATGGCTCCACCTCAGTGAATCTTAACAGTATTGAGTTAAAAGTTTGGTTTGGTAGTAGCAGAGAGTCATTCACAACAAATACTCTGAGCACTAACAGATCATGAAAGACATCCCACGGGATTGAATGTAATGTTATTTTCAAGGTTTGACTGAGATATAGCTTTAACTCCATCACGATCTCGGTTTAAACTACTGGAATGAAAGGTAGTGGGCGAGATGCATTCTTTCAAAGAATGCTTGGCCTTTGATTATGATAGTGAGAGTCGATAATGACCATTAACCACTTGTAGTAGATGTGTCAAGCAGGACCAGAAAATGGAAATCTGAGTGACGGGCATAAATCTGTAATGATGTGGAGCAGCTCTGTCTTTATGGTGATTCCCATTCGGTGCGTTCCATCGGGCCTTGTGCCAAGGTATAGATCGATTCGAACATTTCCTCGACCACTCCGGCACACAACCTCTGCTGTTACGCGCAGTGATTCATTTGTTTTAACAAGGCTGCACTGGCATTTGCTCTTTAAAGAACGCTTCCCTTGGCTGTGGTGTCGCAGTGCTGACCTTGTTGATATTCTAACCTTCACACGCCTGCTTCAGGCCTAAACACATTTCAGGTACAGCAGAGAATGCTAGTTTTAGTAAAGCACCTTGCTCTTGGATCGTCCACCTGCCCTTTGAGTCAGCACCACAATCACAGTTAGCAGAAGCATTAAACACTAATCCACTGATGGAAATCACTGCAGCTCCTGTTTTATTGTTAACACATGACTGAAGCCTTTCTCAAACTGTTACAGCGAGGAAATAATAAAAAACATTCATTTCTATCACCAACTATGAGTGACTTCACATTTTACAGGTTTAGTCTTTGATCAGCTTTAACCTGTCAAGATGACCCCACTAGTAAACTAGTGCGGTCATTTTAAAACCATGTGCCTGGCAGCTCCACCTAACTGGTAATAAATTAGTGGAGATTACGTTAATGATTGTGGGAAGGGTTAACGACTGGACGACAATGAGCTGTTCGTTAATGTTTAGAGATGTCTGACGTGTGTTTGCTCGCAGGGTGTGCTTTCTCTGAACTTTCGGACAAGTTTTACAGGCCAATTTGATAAGTGAAAAAAAAAAACCACACACTGTACTTTCCAGTGGCGAGGGAGTGATTTACAAGTTTTCTTATTGAGACGTTTGGATAAACTGAAGTTTTGTTTTAAATTCAGCTTCACAAACTTGAATTTTATCATAAGCCATCCATTGTCTTTACCCACTTCTTCCTTTCTGGGTCCTGGGGGTCACTGGTGCCCATATCCAGCAGTCACTGTGCGAGAGGTGGGGTACACCAAATTAATTGGATGGATTGTAATGAAACTCGCAGAAGGGAACCGTTGGATGCACATCTACAACTGAACAACATTGGGATCAACTTGATCCAAGACTCAAAATTTTGGAGTAGTAGTAGCTGAATAGCCCTGACCAAGAGGGAAGATGTCTCTGAACAAAACACAGTATGCCATTGAACAAACTCTTCCTACCACCTGGTACCTGGATGACTGAGCATGAACTTTGTTGCCTTGAACCACTTTGGCTGTGGCTGCCTGCCTGGGAGGAGTCGACGAGGAACAGGACGACCTCCAGAAACCATCTTATCTCCAGCAAACTGGTTGGTCCACTGAAGGAGTTTACTTCTTGGTGGGCAACAGTTCACTTGGGACTCCTCAGTCTGAAGAAGCGAAACGTCTCTACAGAAAATAAACTGTCCAGCTGACCTGACTGAACATTATTGGATCTGATACCTGGATGATTGCGCATGAACTTTGAGAACGTTGCACAGCTTGAAGATGAACAGTAGTTTAAATACTGGAGATGTTTCTGCCCATGTCTGAGTTTCCTGGACCTTTATTAGTGAAACTTTCCGAAAGTAACGTACACGAAGCAACAAGTAACGTGTG
Source organism: Hypsolebias longignatus (assembly GCA_031762435.1). Classification (NCBI taxonomy): domain Eukaryota; kingdom Metazoa; phylum Chordata; class Actinopteri; order Cyprinodontiformes; family Rivulidae; genus Hypsolebias; species Hypsolebias longignatus. The sequence goes on along the minus strand of JARVGV010001459.1, from coordinate 34,812,547 downwards.
GAGTCAGCTCAGTTCAAGATGGTCGCCCCGACTAATCAACTTTAGACAACAGAAAAGTCACTGCGACTCAGCAGACGTGTTAAAATCTGTTTAATTTATCTGAGTCACTCACTGAAGTGACCCGGCTCTATTGAGTCACGCTCCACTCTCCCCACTCCACTGCCAAAAAATAAAAACAGAAACAGACGTGAAGGATCCACATTTGCATTATTCAGAGATTTTTATTTTACGTTTCCACACACCGTCAAACAAACAGAAAACAAAATGAACAAAAACATCAAACGAACAAACCAAATATAAATAAGTGAAAATGTGAATCTGTGTTACGTTATGTATGTAAAACACATGTTAACATGTAAACATGTTTGTACAATTCGTCTGAGTCTGCAGTGTCTCTGAGGATTCAGATGTTTGTTCGGTGAGTCCACTAACATCCACTAACTTCTGGCAGCCATCGGCCAGAAGACATGAAGGATCTGGGTTTATTGGGACCTTGGACTCGTGGGTCCTGATTCAGTGTGAGGATTCAGATCATTGACCTGAGTCAGTCAGTAACAGTTTTACAAACACTGAGATAGAACATGCTGTGGTAGTAACTGATCATCATCCTCAGCACATGCCCTAAACCAGTGGTTCCCAGCCGTGGTCCCTGAGGAACACCTTCCTGAGTGTTTTAGCTGTTTCTCTGCTTGACACACCTGTTTTGAATGAATGGTGATTGACAGGCTTCTGCAGAATTTGAGGAAGTCATTGTGTTGGAGCAGAGAAACAACTAAAAGGTGCAGGGTGGTGTTCCTCGAGGACCAGGGTTGGGAACCACTGCTCATCAAACACATCTCGCAAGATTTTGCTGAACTGCATGAGACTGTGTAAAATATACTTTACAAGGTTTGAAACATGAGATGATCTCAAACTCTGGAATGAGAGCAGCGTTCCTTCAAGGAATATTTGGCTTTTACCGTAATAGTCATTTCACCCATTTATGATCAAATTCTTCAGTTTATAAAGTGTCTTAAATCATAAATTATAAAGTAATTTATGTAAATGATACTAGAACTTAAAGTCAGTGAAATGTAATTTTATAATATTCTCTCTAAATTAGGAAAACAAGTTAAAATACATTTTTTGCACCAAAACAATGTCTTGTCTTTTATTTTGTTCTCAGTTGAACCCATCCATCCATCCATCCATCCATCCATCCATCCATCCATCCATCCATCCATCCATCCATCCATCCATCCATCCATCCACTGAAAATGTTCTTCTGTGCACTGAGCCAGCCCGTCAACAATCCTCCCTTCTGTTATCTGTACTTCTGCTGTTCTCTCTAATGAGGAGTTGCGGGTTCGATCTCTCAGATGAGTTCTTGATGCTTGTTAAAAGTTGCCTCCATCTGGTTGTGCACGCAGAAGTGTGAGCGGGGCCGATTAGAGTGTGCTGTTGACAGCTCGTCTGGAGGAACCGCTCCTCGTTAATTTTTTTCACCTCAACGAGAATCAAGAATCACCTCACGTCACGCAGCAGCTGCCTCGCCCAGATCCTCTCCACTCTCTTCACCTCCACTCCACAGAAAAAAAGCAGCTTCTGCACCAGTTTCTGTCTTTCCCCTCAGTGACCACCATGGAATAACACCTTGACCTTTGACCTCAAGCTGATGCTCATCAGCTGAACTCTAATGTCCATCTAGTTCGGTCTGAAGCATTAGTCACATTTAATGGATGATTTAATGAATGATGTAATGGATGGCACTAATGGGGTGCTGTTTGTAAAGATACGCAGTCAAAAATTAATATAGATATTTTTGGTTTATTTAGCCTTTCATTCATCAAGAGATTCACATCAGGACTGTTCGGTCCTGGTCTACAGGAGCAGGGTTGATTTTATTTTTCAAAGTCCATGTTATTCATACATTTATAAATGTCATAGTTCCAAACTAAATGTTTAATTTATAAGCTAAATATTTAGTTAGCAAGCTAAATATTTAGTTTCACATTAAGTATTTAGTTTACAAACTAAATGTTTATGTCCAAGCTATATGTTTAATTTACAAACTAAATATTAAACTTGCAACTTAAATGTTTATTTTGAAAATTAAATATTTTATCTGGAAAATAAATATTTAGGGCCAAGCTAAATATTTAGTTAGCAAATTAAACATTTATTTTGGAAAAAAAAGTTTAGTTTGGAAAATAAATATTTAGCTCTGAGCTAAATATGTAGTTAGTAAATTAAATATTTTTCCTGGAAACTAAATGTTAAACTTTGAAAATGAACATTTGGGTTTGAGTTAAATATTTAGTTAGCAAAGTAAATATTTAGTATAGGAATTAAATGTTTATCTTTGAAATTAAATGTTTAGTTTAGAAACTAAATATTTAGCTTGGACAATAAACATTTAGTTTGGAAATTAAAATGTTTTATTTTGAAAATAAATAGCATGGAAATTTAATATTCAATTTACACCTAAATTTCACTTACTAAATATTTAACTTGCAAGTTAAATATTCAGTTTGCAAATTAAACATTTATCTTGCACATAAACATTTAGTTTGTTTGCTAACTAAATATTTAACTTGCAAGTTAAGTGTTTAGTTTGTAAACTAAATATTTAACTTGTAAATTATATATTTAGTGTGGAATTATGACATTTATAAATGTATGAATGACATGGTGAAAATATGCCTTTGGGGAAAAAAAGCGTAGTTTTTTTTATGCAAGGCTAAATAAACCAAAATATTGATGTTAATTTTTGACTGTGTAACTTTATAAACAGCACCCCGATGCACTCAATTTTAGCATTTTTTCATGCAGTTTTTTTTTTTTTTTTTTTTTACATCTTTTTACAGCAGAGCTATTCAACTAATTTTCCGAGGACCAAATCAGGCCCCAATGAATTAATTTTAAATAAAACTAGATTTTAAATAATAAAACAAACTCAGATAATGAGAAGAACTGCTTGATGTCTGCCCCCTGAGCTCTTGGCTTTCAGTAACTGTGGCTGCCCGGAGCAATTTAGTTGAATGGTCCTGCTTTTTCAGTAATAAATGCATGTTGGACCTACGTTTTACTAACACCCCCCCCCCACCCCCCAAAATCGACTTTTTGGCAATGGAAAGTTATAAATTTCTAAAAGGAAAAATAAAGAATCAATCCTGAGTTTCCAACAGAACAATTGATCACAGACAGTTTATTCTGACTTTGAGTGGAAACAAACAAATACAGAAAAAAAAAGATCAGCGATTTCTACACACTCAGTTTAAACTGAGTGAAAACACAACAGAAGTTGAGCTAAAATGATAAATAAACTGTAAAACGTTAATCTGACTGGCTGTTATGGGTTTAAAAAAGAAAAAGCGTCAGTGTTGCTAATCTGAGCTGAGAGCACACAATTAGACACAGGTCGTATGTAACTTTCAAATCAGAAGAATCAGAAATCCCCCACTTCAGGCTAAAACCTGTAGACGAAGACCAAAGTCAGTGGTTTAAGGTGAATAAATGCTCAAGTATTATCTGAATCATAATTTTAATGTAACCACAGAAATACATTTTTATCCCGTCATAACGTGCACAGACACGAGCAAAAGCACCATCAGCATTTGTCAGTGGGCGGAAACAGTTTGTGTAAATCTCGTTCCTCCTTTTATTTTTTGTCAAACACGATACATTTCATTCTGTTTCTGGAATCTGGACTGTTAGACACAACATGACATAAAATAATAAATAATAAAAATTTAAATGCTAATTTCAAAGCTGTGAGACTTTTTTACTCAAGGACACTTCAGCAGAGACAAACAGCAAAAACAGGAATTAAACCTGTGACCGAATTAACAAAACAAATCAACAAACCTGCTGCCACAGAGATAAACACCCGCAGTAGATCTTTAACCAACTCTGAATTTACAAATCCTTAACTTTTATAACTCAGTGCATCAGTTGAAATTAGAGGTAATCTGCCGGTATTGGCTTCTTCTTAATAAGATGGTAATCGGCCACGCCTGCATGTAATTAATCAATTACCAAGTATAAAAGAGAAGATGCAGCAGCTGCTGAGTACTGTAGCTCGTAATTAGTATAATTTTGTTTGTTTACATACACAAACAGCCAAAGTGACTGATAACAGGTTGAGACAGCGTCGGTGGAAGAGCTGTGTGGGATGGCGACGTCCAACAGCTTTCATGTACAGGTACGTACTTATACACAGATAAATGGGCTTTGTTTACAGCGAGTATGTACCTGCGTTTTAGAATGAACACATCTGGAAAACTACTGGAGCAAAGTCTTTCAAACCAAACCATCTGATTTTGATCCGGATAACATCTGTTTGATTTTATCATTTGTAACGGGTACTATTTAGGAATTATTGTTATGATTTGTTAAATTAAAAATAATCCCCCAATCAGGGCTTAATTTGTAAACTGATCAATGCTGGAATGCAAATATTGGGCAGGCCAGCTGTTGTCGGGGTGGGGGGTCTGGGAACTCCTACCCAAGGAAACTTTGACTAAAGTAGATGTGATTTCCTGCAGTTTGGTGTATTTTTAACACGTTGTTAAACATCTACGTTTACCTACATTTGTAAACACTCCACTTCAAGCATTCAATACAACCCCCCTTCCCCCCTTTACTTGACGGTTCTGCGCTCGACTCTTCTCCACTGAATTCACTGTTTGGCTCCACATGTGAAAACTCCAGACGCCTCCTCTGTCTCTTCATGACAGCTGCCTGTGGGCTCCTGCACATGTACAACTGCCTGGTTAGCTCAGCACTCGCCCCCACCACTCTTTTAGGGCTGAGATTTTTCTTTAAGGATATAGGCGGAAATGCTTACTTGAAAAGGCAGCTTGCATGTGATATCAAGAAGCTCGTAAGTGGCTGTTGTGTTTAAAATCAGTGTTTATGTAATCATTTTCAGTTTACAAAACACACCCTGTCAAAATAAGAGCATTCCCAGATCCTGTTCCAGCAGGATCCAGCTCAAATTAAGCCCTGCCCCAATAAAAACTGTGTTGTATTTGGGCCAGCAGCTGCCCAGATAAAAACCTGTATTGGTCAACTTCTTAAGAAAATAAATACTACAAACTGCAAAGATGACTCAAATGGCAGGACATTCACTATTTATTTATTTTTTTTTATTTATTTTTTTTAGACTTTACGTTAAATTATTTTAAACTTTAAGTTCAAGGTATTGATAATTAGGATCATAAATCACAGATGTTCATCTCTTCTCACACATCTGTTTGTTTTAACGGCTTGTAAAAGTGCTGAAAACAGAAAAACATAGATCCAAATGTCACAACGGTTTTCAAATTTTGCATACCTGTGTGTGTGTGTGTGGATGTGTGTGTGTGTGTGGCTACACGGTCCTTGGCTAACTGGCTCAATATACGGACTGGAATACATCAGCATAATAATATTTGTGTATACACAATTTACAGTGCGATAACTCGTTAAGGCATATTCTTACACGACATAAATAACATCCGTTTATATAGAAAACAGAAGCGCAGGCGGTGAGTTATTAAAGGTTTGTTCCACTCAAAAGCACCCAGAGCTCTTTTAAATACACTTCATTCTTATTTAATAATCAGCAGAGGCATCTAAGTATGTTTATTAAAGTACAGTACTTAAACGCAGCTTCGATGCACTTCTGCAATATTTGAGTAAATGTTATACTGTACTTATTTTTTTTACCCTTTATGCTTGAGGTTGTTTATTTTCTGCACAGTTGCTCCTTTATTGCTGGCAGTGAGAATAAATGTTGCTTTCAAATTGTTGCTGCTGTTTGCTTCCTGCTTCCATCGCACTTAATTAGATCAGTTAATCACGTTGTGGTAATTGGCTGCAGATTTTTACAGCCCCAGCTCTGAAAATGTTGGGACGCCGTGTAAAACAAATTCTGCTTTTCTCTGCATTTTACACAACGTCCCAACTTTTCAGAATTAGATTTTGAGCATTTTCCACTTTCGCTTGAGACGTTTCGAGATCCGTTTGAAAAGTTCCCGAACTTTCAAAATAAAGAGTTGGCCTCGCGTTTCGTGGTGCTTCTTTTTAACGATGTGCTTTTATTTGTGTGACAGTTTATGATTAAAATACTTGATGAGATTCTAATTTTGCACTTAATTATCTCTGACTGTGCTCTTGTCCTCACTCCGCTCCTCACCTTGATCTTCTACCAGTTCAAGCCTCTGTTGAAAGTCGTACATCCTTCACGATCGGTTACAATAAATATTCTTTAGTGTTCGGTTCTGTTCATCCCAGCGGGGATGAAGCTGAGTCTGTCCAGCTGAACGCTGTGTGCTTACACTGTGCTTCTCCTGTGGGCACAGAGAGAGGACCTGCGTACCCATAATGCAACTGGGTGCTCACTCGGTTGACGTTAGACTCCACATGCAGCAGCAGAAGTCGAAGCAGCAGCAGCAGCAGGAAGCTGTCTGCTTGGTCCTGGTTCTGATCTGGAGTTCTGGCTGGACTCTGGCTGCGTCTCTGCAGGTTCACCCAAAAACTCCTCGCCTCCATCCTGGCCGTCGCCTCCTCCCACCTCTCCAGTCGCCAGCTGCTTCAACCTCAAGTTGACGGAGCCGTAAGTCCTCTTGGGTCGAACGAACGCCGCCCGGCGTCGGTACATCTCGCCTCGGCAGATGGACACCATGAGCAGCACGGACAGGAACATCCCTCCCAGGGTGAGCAGACCCAGGCCCGCAATGATGCACTTGTCCAGGTGGGAGCCCAGCTGGGCGTAGTAGATCTCCAGCTTCTCCATCTGCCGTGCAGACACGGAGTCCGGGTCCACTTTGGCCTCCCTGGGGATGGTGTAGGCGATGACCACCAGCACAATCCCACTCACCAGAAACACAAGAGCCAGGATGAAGCCGTAGTCGGCGGTCTGGTCGTCAGCCGGGCTGAACGCTGTGAAGTCCTGACCTCCTGCTGCACCTCCTCCTCCTGCTGCTGTACCTCCCTCCTCATCATCGTGAGACTGAGGCGAGACCTGCAACTGAAAGGAGGACGGTCAGAGAAGAAATTAAATTCAGTTAAAACTATCAAAACAGAAGCTAAGATTAGCATAATAGTAGCTAAATGCTAAAAGTATCAGGATGGTAGCTAAATCCAGAAATGTAGCATGCTAGTAGCAAAATGTAAAAAGTAGCAAAACAGTAGCTAAAAATAAAAGAAAAGTAGCTAAAAGTAGCAAAATAGTAGCCCAATGCTGAAAGTAGCAAAGTTGTATTTGAAAGCTAAAAATAACAAATAGTAGCCAAAATTATAAGTTGCAGAACAGTAGCTAAATGCAATAATGTCACTAATGTTAAACATAACAAAACAGTAGCTAAAAGCACTAAAATGTTTGCAAATGCTAAAATTAGCAGAACAGTAGTTACCGTAAATGCAATATGGTTGCTAATGCTAAACATTACAAAACAGTAGCTAAAAGCACTAAAATGTTAGTCAATTCTAAAATTAAAAGAACAGTAGCTAAACGCTAAAATAAATAGAATGGTAGCTAATGCTAAAATAAAAACGGATTAAGCAAAAATAGCAGCTTGTACAAAAATAAACTGATAAAATGTGAGGACTGAGCTCTGACAGATCCCATCTTTAATCATAGCAAAGGATTATGGGTAGTTTCCTGAAGTGACAGAAGTACCTTTAATCTTTGTAATCTCTGTTCCAACATTTAAATTAGTCTTTTGTGTGATTATGTTTTGTTATTATTTTAACACTGAGGACCAACGTCGTAGTAAGAACTGAATAAAGTGCAAAAATAAAAAACAAGAAGATGAAACAAGAACACTGCAGACCTCTCATTGTCTTCAGAACCACCAGGACATGGATTATTCCACTAATCTGTTATTTACAGAGATTTAATCAGAAAACTGTAATACGTCTGTGATGACGGTGAATGAAGAGGTCAGTGCTTTAATATCATTTTGATCTAAAAATGTGTGGAACTGACTTTAAAATTATTCAGCTGGTTCAAATTTATTTCAGACAAAAAGCAAAAACAGCTGCTAGATAGAAAATATGCTGAGGTTAAATTAGATTACAGGAGCTCAGAGACCAAACTACCACTTTGACCCTGAATAAATGTTTAAAAGGACGACGGAACGGAACCGAACTCACTTTACGGTCGCCTGACGTCGAGGGCTGACAGTTTGGCGACGCGGCCGGTCTTTGTTGCTCTTCCTGTGCGTTCTTCGGCTCCTCGTCCTGCTGGTAGGAGGCGTTCTCAAAGCCCCGGGCCGCAGACCCCACTGCGGTCCAGGGTCCGGAGGCCGGCGTTGGAGACGGGCCTCTCCGGCCTCCTCGCAGCTCCCGGAGCTCCACGGCGTTCAGAGACGACTCCATCGGCGTTCGCTCATGTCTTCATCAGACTCCAATCCATTTGGTCCTGACTGTGTGAACAGATCACAATAATTACTGACAGATTGGGAATAATAATCTGCAGATTTGAGCTTTAATCCATCAAGGCATGGTCTTTATTCATGGTATTTTAACAGAGGCAGATGTTGTTTGAACTACAGTGTAAGAACATTTATAAAATAATAATTATGGTCATAAATGATAAAAACATCGCAGTCATCAGGAAGAACGTTGCAACTGAATAAATATCAACCTTCACATAAAAAAAACACAAATTTGTTAAATAAATTTAATATTTGAACAAAAGCACTAAAAACTGCATTGTAAATAGATAAATTTAATTCTTTTCTAACTACTACCTGTTGAAACTGGCAAAAAAAAGTAATTAATTTGATCAGAAATGGGCTCATTGGGAAAAGAGTTATGACGTTTTTTTAAATGGATATGCTCTAAAAAAATAAACTAAAATTAAAGTTGACCCCACAGTTCCAAACAAAAACATCTTACCTGCTGAGCTCACCAAGTATAAAATAAATATTGTGTGCTTGATGCACTAGATGCAATTTCATTTATTATGGTTTTGACAACTATACCTCCATTACAGTTTCTTAAAAACTTCCTTTTGGGAGCACAAAGCTTTTATATCCAAATCTACAACATCTGAACTTTTACGTGGATTAAAATTACATTTTTGTGTGGTCAGTATTTTACAGACAAGTTTATTTTTTAATATTTTTGCTTTAATACCCAGTCAGTCACTTATTTTTAACTAAAATTTAAAGAAATGTTTAACTGGCATCATGTTGTGGATGTTTTGATCGAACAGTTTCAAACTAATCTTTATTGTATTTCTCTGAAATGAAGAGTTAAAAATGTTGTTTTCTTTGTGACAACACCAAGAGTTTATAAAACTTAGTGACGTTTTCAAGACAGTTTATTCTGCAGGTCTGTCTTTGACACAAGCAGCAAATCAGTTCTCACCTCGGTGGTTACTTGACTCCACGTTTTCTTCCCCTCATCAGCCTCATGACGTCACTTCCTGTTGAGATAAAGTTGAGTTCAGTTCAAATCACAGGTTTACACCTCCAGGTGTACCATAGATCTCTGTGGCATTGAGCTGTGTGATGAAGGTGTTTCAGAGACATCCAAGTGGACCACGTGTGACCAGCCCAGGACCTCCATCCAGCATCTTCACTCTGACATCAGAGCAGCCACCCGGACAGCTGCTGCAGGTTCACACCACCAAAGAATTTCTGCACAAACCATCACACACCATCATCTGCATGCTCGTTCTCATCAGGAGCCACAAGAAGCCTGGGGGGCCACAAGAAGCCTGGTGGGCCACAAGAAGCCTGGTGGGCCACAAGAAGCCTGGGGGGCCACAAGAAGTCTGGGGGGGCCACAGAGAGCCGGAGTGGCCCTGAACAGCCGTCAGTCTTTGGTCCAGCATCACCGTGACCTTGTGATGCTGCCAGAATCTGGACCGAGAGAGCCCTGCTGTGTGCGTGCGCGCGCGCGCAGAGATAAGATCAGCTGATAAACAGCGACTGACACGCACGCTATTCATTAGCCGGAGCAGGAGATTCTTATCAGGACTGGTCGGTCCAGGTCTGCAGGAGCGGGGGTGATGCGGATTTCTCCGGACGGAACCAGCGGGGCTGGGCTGAGTCCAGGCGGGCGGACAGGAAGCATCCACCCCGAAACAAAAAAACTCCCGAACCGAACCGCGCTTGGGCGGTGGTACCGAACCGAGCACGGAGAGTCTGGATGCTGAAGCGAGGAAGAGGAGGGAGGAAGGTTCTTACCTGGAGCTGACCGGTACCGAGCGGGATCCAGGCGGATGTGAGAGATGGATGCTGCGGAGGAGGGGGTGGGGGTGGGTGACACTGAGCATGCGCAAAAGCAGCTTGTGGTTCTCTGGGCTGGTGTGAGTCACACGAACCTCTGACCCACATCAAGCTGAGGCAGCGCCCCAGAACCACAGACAGATGTCGGATCAGTGGTTCTGGAGAGGGGTTGGACAAGGAGTGGCAGCTGCCACTAAACAAACAAACAAACAAACAAACAAATAAATAAACATCTGGCATCTTTATTTGTAGCCAACGTTGAACCCAAAAGTTGAGGACAGGTCCACAGAACTTCATTAGTTCCATCGTTGGCCACATCAGAAGACTGCAGAGGTTCTCCAGGGACAAGGTTTGGGTCAGAACCCTCACAAAGGTTCTGTGAACACAAAGACAAAACATCTCTGAACCCAACATTCAGACCTTTGGGTATTCCCCTCACATCCAGGCCCGTTCAAATCTGATCCACTCACTGAAAGAAAGAGCTGCTTTTATCTTTATGACTGTTGCCATGGCAACAGGCATCCAGAGTATTAAACCAGCAGCCTTAACAGCTTCCCCGTTGCTATTTGCACATCTGCCTGATTCCAGCTGCAGCTGCATTCTGACCATCTGTTTTTAAAGAAACGGCTGCAACATCACAAGATCAAGAAGAAATTAACGCCTTTAAGAACTTCATTTTTCTTGCTGTTGAATTTTTTTGTGGTTCTGTTGCGCTGACATTAAATTTGTTGATTTGAATTTCTACAGATTTTTGGTTTATGGTCCATCCAAAGCTTTTTGTGTGTTTCTTGTCCTTTTCCTCGGTTTGAACACTTCTTGTGTTGGATGGGTCTGTTCATGGCCTTTCAGGTTTAACGCTGACTGATCTCTTCTGATGTTCTCCCATTTCTAATATTGATCCTCCTTGTTTTCAATGCACCGGAAATAATTCTTAATACCTGATACTGAAAAATGTTTAACTTTTATGAATCTAACGATACTTCATTAATCTGATTAATCCTGATGGTCTTTTGTGACTTCCTGTCTGCTCCAGTCTCTTCCTGTTAAACACCTCATGATGTTTAGTATTTTTTTCTACATTTATCAGTAACTTTTTGAATGTGCACTGCCCATGTTAGTCTCTTCAAACCAAGAAATTTTATTTGTTTTCTCTTTCAATTACTTATCCAAATAATTAAATGTCCCTGTTTTTAGTTTTCTACATCAACTTACATTAACCTAGCTGTTTTTGTCACATCTTTTAAATATAATTTTATTTAACTTGTTATTCTCAATCCACATCCTTTATGATTGTCTATTGTTGTTTTGTTGTCATCGCTTTGTTAAAATCAGGTCTCTCTTGTAAATGAGTCCCCGAGGCTCAACGGGATTAACCTGTATAAATAAAGGTTGAATGAATATAACCTAAGTTCACTTTTTTGGTGAAATTTACCACTTTGGCCTTTTCTATTGAAAATTTAAATCCCCATCTATTTGACCACTTTTCAAATTGCTTCCTGTACCTGTTTAATAATAATAAACTGTAATTTATACCCCTCTCTTCCACAAACCCTCATCATCAGCAAATAATGACCTGCATTTTGTTTTCTACATCAAACATGTCATTGATCATTCACCCATGGATACTCACAGACCCAGTAGGGGATCTAAAATTATTAGCAAAAAATAGAAATGGATAAAACTCACATACAGTTATTGAATATAACATGTTATTGTACTGCCAGAAATACAAACATGAGAGAAGTCAAATGATTGACAGTTTAGTTTCACTGAAATAAAAATATTTGATCCTATTGAATTGTTACAAGGGAATTCAAACTCTTAAAGTACCAATATGTTGTTAAGGTACCTGAAAATTAACTTGCTTGTTTTAAATAATATGAGTTTTTTTTTAAATTATTTATTTATTTATTTATTTATTCATTCATTCATTCATTCAGTCACTCTTTTGGACGGATTTTTTGTTGATGTTGCGCCAATCCAGTTCACATTTCTAACCGGCAGGTGGCGGTAATGCTTCAAAATATAGTCTTCCAACCACCAAATAAAAACGACGAAGAAGAAGAACGGTTTGTTTTCGGTCTTTATTTTCCACCGAAGAAGAAGAAAATCAGCGATGGAGGGAGCGAACAGCAGCGGAGAAACCGAGGCGGTAAAAATAGTTTTGCAGCGCAAAGTCCTCAGTAACGATGTCTCTGTTAATCTCGCAGAGATGGCGGGAAAGTCTTTAATAGTCCTGAACTTCTTGAGGGTCCAGTGCGACGGGGTGAACACGCAATACGCTGCTTGTAAAACCTGTTTAGTTATAGTCAAGTACACCAGGGAGTCCGGCACGAGCGGTCTCCTGAGGCACACCTGCAAACCAGATTACGGAAAGGATCAGCTGAACATCTCTTCGTGCGTCAAACGGAAGTTGTCGGATGTCGAGTTTCCTCTGACCAACAAAATCGCTCGCATGTGCAGCCAAGATCTACTACCGTTTGATGTGGTGGAGGGGAAAGGCTTCATCCACGTGATACAGGAGATGCTCGACTTTGGAGCCAAATATGGCGCCAACATTCAGCTGGAGGACATCCTGCCGTGTTCACGCGCAGTCTCCCGCCATGCTGAGGAAGAGTATGCGAAAATAAAACAGCTGGTCATCGAAGAGCTCCGTCAGGTGCGTCACGTCGCACTCTATAGTTTTACCTTGATGTGGAGTTTTATGATCTATAGGTTTCCCAACACTAAATCCATTTTTTTCTGCTTAATCTCTCAATATTGTAAATTAGTCATGTGTTTTTCATGTAAGATACTTTGAGGGCTAATTATATAATTTCATTGTTGCAGACTAGAGACTATGCTGTAACCACAGACCTGTGGACGGAGGAGAGGACCAACACACACTACGTCACTGTTGCAGTCCAATACATTTTGGACTGGAAGACGGCGAACCGGATTCTGGCCACAAGGGAGTTGGAGGATGTAGAATCCAGTGACGACATCAGAAGGACTGTGGAGGGAATCCTTCAGGTACCAGATCATCTTTATCTACACGGCGTGTGCTATAAATAGGACCAGTTAATTCATAAAGTTGGGGAAAGTATTACAACATGGTGCAACAATAACAAAAACATCACAGAAGGATACAAGAAGAGAAATAGAAATAACTACATCAGTATGTGTGTGTCACTGTCCCTCGCTGTAAACAGGTCTGTCTGTGGCAGGCAGCAACTTTGACAGATTATTTCCCTTAATATCAGAGGGAGGTTTTCTTCATGTGATAGATTAAGGAAAGCATTTTGTATAAATTCAAACTTTTTAAAATAATTTCTCAATTTTTATCTTGGTATCCTCCTTTGCTGATACAGTGAGGAAAATAAGTATTGAACACCTGCCAATCAGCAACAATTCTGGCCTTCAGAGACCTGTTAGTCTAAAAAGTCCACTTCCACTCCACTTATTCTAAACTAGAAGCACCTGTTTGAGCTGCATAAAGACACCTGTCCACCACACACAATCAGTAAGACTCCAACTACTAGCATGGCTAAGACCAAAGAGCTGTCCAAAAACACCAGAGACAAAATTGTAGACCTCCACAAGGCTGGAAAGGGCTATGGGGCAATTGCCAAGCAGCTTGGTGATCAACTGTTGGAGCAATTATTAGAAAATGGAAGAAGTTAAACATGACTGTCAATCTCCCTCGGACTTGGGCTCCATGCAAGATCTCACCTCGTGGCGTATCAGTGATCCTAAGAAAGGTGAGGACTCAGCCCAGAACTACAC
>JARVGV010001459.1:34690780-34701151 GCA_031762435.1 Hypsolebias longignatus | reverse complement strand
GTAATCACTTTTATTTTCCTGATTGTTGCTCTTTTCTTATGATGTTTCAGGTTTATTTGTGCGTTCATAACGGTTCATATAGTTTTTGATTGAAGTTTTATTATTTCAGAATATTTAATTTGATTCACAAATATTATCTCCCAAAGCCAAACATTAAAATCTCTTCGATCCCTTCTAAAACAACGTCCTACTTGAAATTTGCTTCAGCATGCTTCGTCTATTTTTTGTCTTTGCTTCGTTGTAGCTTTTAGCTACTGTTCTGCTCATTTTAGCTCCTGTTCTGATCACTGAAACATCTGTTCTCATTAACTACGTTTACATGGACATAAGTAATCAGATTAAACGGCCGTTCGGGATAAAAATGCGTCATGTAAACGCCCCATTCGGATTATTCTTTGATTCAGCTCGATCTGAATTGATTTGTAATCAGAATGAGACAGGTGGTTTACGACGATTCATAATCCAAACCGTGTGCGTGTAAACACTTAATCTGATCATTTCATTCTGATCGTGGAAAACTGACCTGACTGTGCATGTGCGATCTATGCCTACCTCACGTCTTTTCGCCTGGCTAGATGTTAATATGTCGGGGAAGTAAAACTGGTTGGTGAGCAACAACATTTCTACTAGAAACTTTGAAAGAGCTCAGAATAATCTGTATCACCTGTAGCTCAGTCAGGGAGTGCAACGTCTCCGCCCTCTTTAAAACCTGTCGCAGGTCCATTTTGGGCGCTCAGCTTTGTTTACGTTCATCCTGGAAGTAGAACTTCTTCTTCTGTGTTTTTTTTTTTTTTAAGGAGAGTTTACCACTCTGTGCATGTCAGTACGGTACTTCTATTCAGAATAAAAGCCTGCTGCATGTAAACGCTCGTCCTCGGATTATTTAATCCAAATACATTTCAGTCCGATCAAAGAATTTTGCACATGTAAACATACTGATTTTGTGCTGCTGGATTTACCTTTAAAACCTCAGCTTCATCTTCAACAAAATAATCCAGCCCTTTATGGAAATGCACTTTCTTCTACCCAGAGTTTTGCTTTTTCCTGTTTCATGTTATCGATAAAAACCGAGAGTTGTGCGTCACGTTCGTGTGGCGGAGCAGAGTTTGGTTTGAAGCTCGTGCACCACATGTTTTCCTGCGATGAGTCAAGGAATTGAGCGGTGAAGTTTGATGGATGAGCGTTAATGTTGGCCTGGAGTTCGGGGAGCTGCAGCCTGTTTACTCAGGGGTTTAAAAGCCTGTCAGAAAGTGACGGCTGCAGGTTGACCTCCGACTAACTTCCATCTGTAGCTGTCAAACACATAAAGCGACTAATGAACCAACCTCAGAGCTAACGGGTAACAGCACAAATCATTAACGGACAAATAATTAAACAGCTCAATCCTCATAAATGCTACAAAAAAATAAATAAGTCTTTGAAATCTGATTTATTTGGAGAGTTTATTCAGAGTTTCCATAAATATCCTCACAGCTGCTGTTATCAGGTTCTGAAAGACTTTGGAGATACAGTTAGAATGAAGCAGATATTCTAGTATAAACACAAATATGCACTAATGGTGGGAAATCTTCCTGCAGTCACATCTAAAATCTTTAAAAAGCTTGGTGATGGACTGGTGACAGGGTGTACCCCCACACCCCCGACGACCCCGAGCAGGAGTAAATGGGTACAGAAAACAGACAGATACGTGAATATTTAAAAACATAAACCTTTTGACATCCAGTCTGTGGTTTAAAGCGATTCGATGATTTCACTCCCTTCTTGAAAGCCCCGTCTTCTTTTCTGGTAGAAAACTCTGTTTCTGTACAAAATGTCAGCTTAAGAACTTTATTACAGAAAAAAGACTGTACACTATATAAACTTTTTAGTTTTATTGGGTAATATTTAGCATTTGATGACAAAGAGGATTAAACAATTTTAATTACCCTGAAAGGAAAATGTAGCTTCTTTCCAACATTGTCCTAGTTTTCTTATTTAATTTAATTAAAATTATTAAATGTTTGCATTTAGTCCAAAACTGAGTGGGAACAGTTTTATCTGTACAATACTGGCATGTGATCGAGGGAATTACTCAATGCATTCCTGCGAAAATGTAGTTTGAATGCCTTTTGCTGAAGAACTTGCTGAAAAACAGCTGAAATGTAGCCGAAATGGAAGAACTAAGTAGAAGAAAGCAGAAAGAACGCAAATTTGCTTAATTAGGTTGAAATAAGCAGTAATTAAAACAAAAATTAGGAAATTAGCTAAAAAAGCTGAAATTAGCAAAAAGCTGAAAAGCAGAAAGATGCTTAAGCTAGTTTAAGATTTAGTGGAAGGAGCTAATGAGCAAAAAATATGGAATCAGCTGAAAAAGCTAAATTTAGCACAAACAGCTAAAAAGTACTTTGTAGTTGAAATAGCAGAAAAAGCTTAAACTAGCAGAGCGAAGTTAATTAGCCTGAAAGTAGCTGAAATTACCACAAAAATCTTGAATTTATCTGAAAACAGCTGAAATTAGCAAAGAATGCAACAAAAAAAAATGCTAGCTGAAATGGTAGAACAAGCTTAAATTAGCAGAAGAAAGCACATGTTTACCCAGTTAGGCTGAAAGAAACAAAAATGAGCTAAAAAAAAAAGTGGAAACTATCTGAAAAAAGCTGAAAAAAAAAACCCTGCTTAAAAGTAGCTAAAAGGGCAGAAAGAAGCTGAAATTACAAGAAGGTAATGGAGAGAGAACATTTTTGTTGAATTTAGCTCTGAGAAACATTGAAATGAGTGCAACAATGTGAAAAGAGCTGAAAAAGCTAAAATGAGCATAAACAGCTATAGTAGTTGCTGAAACAAGCTGAAAGGAGCATAACAAACTGAAATTAGCAGAAATAAGTTAGAAGCACAACAATGTTGTAGTTAGCAGAAAGAATCTGAAAGGAGCACAAAAGAGCTGGAAAAAAAAGGCTGTAATTAGCTGAAAGTAGCTGAAAAACTTTTAAAATTTGCACAAAGAAGCAGAGCCAGAACAAAATGTGAAAGGAGCAATAAAAGGCTGTAAACACATCTGAAGATGTGAAGGATGTAAAATGATCTCAGTTCATTTTCTCTGAGGAAAAAAAAAAAGTCAGAAAAGGCTAAAATTCTTCAAAAAACTAAAGCTGCACCAAAACCAAAAGTCATAGCAGGACTGTCCTGAAAGAGCTGAACGTTTTGATTCATGATTTAATGAAATAGCTCGAAAACTGCAGGACGAGAATCGCATCGGAAAACATACAGAAGAAAAATGGATCACAACAGAGTGAATGCTTCATATAAACTTTCAAAGTGAAAACACTTTTTTTTTTTTTTGGCCACCAAAACGTTTGTTTGTTGTGATTTTAAACCTTTCATGGGATTTTCTTTTATCGCCTAAAACTTTATTCATATAAACATGACCAATACATTTTTGATTTTATTTAAAAACAGTCACATTGTATTTAATGGTGATGATGAAAGCCTCTGCAACATTTATTAAATATTTTTACTAAATCAGTTTTATTTCCAATCACTTTTCTTCTAAATGCTGCCCCCCAGTGGTGTCAGAATATTCCTGTAAATAAGTTGCACATGCTATAACTTTAATTACCAGTAATAATCTTTATTTTTCTTTCCCTTCTTAATTCAGTTTAATGTTAAAATAAAGAGCGGCAACTTCAAACAGCTCAGCCCTTCCTCTGTCCTGGCTCCTTCAGATAAATGTTTCTGCTCAGAGCCATAAAACTTACAGCTGACACCTTCAGTCCTTTAAAGCTCCACTTAGTCCGTCTTTCAGAAGCTTTAAAGAGAATAATTAATTAAACTCTTTGATGTTTTTTTTTTTTTTTCCAAGTCTTGTTCCCAGAGTTGGAAAAACTCGACAAATATGACAAACTAACTGTAAAGATGTTTGTATCCTAAAATACAGTATACTATAGATGAAACTGACTTCACCAGCTCTGAAGAGTCTGAAGTAGTAAAAGTCTGTTTTAGACTCAGAGAGAGCGAACTGGTTTATTACTAATATATATATTATAATATTATAATAATATGTAACTGGTTTATAATAATATATGTATTATAATATTATAAAATCTAGGTCAACTTTTGTTTTCACTTAAACACAAGTTACATATCCATGTTCTCGATCTCCATGCTGCTCTTCTTGTTTTATGATCAGAAAATGAATTCTGTTTGTAAAATCTCCTGCGAGCTGAAAACACGTCACAGGATCAGCTGCCAGACAAACGGAGTTAAAAAGAAAACATTTCTTTATTTTCTGTTTTACGGGAAAACAGAGTTATGTGAGTGCTGAAGAAGCTGTGTGAGCTAGAGACACACCAAAGGAGAAGCAACGCATGACCTACAAACAGAAAAAACTAATAGCTAAAAATAGGAAAGCACTATAGCTAAATGTACCAAAACACTAGCTAAATGTACCACAAGCTAAATGTAGCAGTTAGGTAAATTATGCAAAATGTTAACTAAAAGAAAAGGCTAAATTAAAGCTTAAAGTGCCAAAAGATTAGGTATAATCTAAATGTAGCAAAAGTTACATAAATGTTGCTAAATGCTAGCTTAAAGCTAAATGTAGCTAAAAGGTAGCTTATAGCAAAAGGCTAAAGAAGCTTAAAGTATCAAAAGATTAGGTATAATCTAAAAGTAGTAACATGTTAGCTAAAAAAAAAAAAGCAAAACGCTAGCTAAAAAGTAAATGTACCAAAAACACAAGCTAAAAGCTAATGTTACTAAAGTTTAGTAAAAACAGAATGTCAGCCAAAAGCTGAATTTGCAAAAAAAGTAGCAAAAATAACAAAAGCCTAGCTAAAAGCTTAACATAACAAAAAGCTACATGTAGCAAATGCATAGATAAAAACGAAGTGGTTATGCTAAACACAGCAAAACACAAGTTAAAAGCTAAATGTAGCTATAAAATGCTAGCTAAATTTAAATGAGCTGAAAAGTGGCTTATAGCAAAAGGCTAAATAAAAGCTTACAGTGCCAATGCATTAGGTATAATCTAAGTGTAGCAAAATGATAGCTAAAAGACACTAAATGCCAAAACTAAAAGTACTAAAAGTATGCTAAACACAACAAAACACAAGCTAAAGGCTAAATGGAGCAAATAGTTTCATTCATTCATTCAACCTTTATTTAGGCAGGTTAACTTCTCTAGTTAACTTAAAGCAGCAAAATGCTAGCAAAAACTAAAGAGAGTTAAAAGGTAGCTTATAACAAAATACTAAATTAAAGCGTAAAGTGCCTAAAGATAAGGTATAATTTAAATATAACAAAAACTTAGCTAAAAAATGCAAAATGCTTGATAAAAGTTACATCTAAAACACAAGCTAAAATCTAATGTTATTAAAGTTTAGTAAAAGTAGCACAACGCCAGCCAAAAGCTGAATTTGCAAAATGGTAGCGAAAAATAGCAAGACTATCTGAAACCTTAAAATAACAAAAAGCTAAATGTAGTAACATACTAGCAACAAGCTAAGCAGCGAAGTCCTACTTAAAAGCCAATGTAGCCTAAGCATAGCTAAAAACTAAAACTAATAAAAGACATGCTAAACATAGCAAAACACAAGCTAAAAGCTAACTGTGACAAATAGTTAGCTAATAGTAGCAAAATGCTAGCTGAAAGCTAAATGGAGCTCAAAGGCAGCTTATAGCAAAAGGCTAAAAAAAAGCAAAAAGTGCCAAAAGATTAGGTACAAACCAAATGTAGCGAAAGATGAGCTAAAAGATACAAAATACTAGCTATAAGCTAAAAGTACTAAAACACAACCTAAAAGCTAATGTTACTGAAGGTTATGTAAAATTAGGTGAACGCTAAATGGAACTAAAAGTCAGCTTATAGCAAAAGGTTAAATAAAAGCTAAAAGTGCCAAAAGATTAGGTGTAATCTAAATGTAGCAAAAGGTAAGCTAAAAGATGCAAAATACTAGCTATAAGCTAAAAGTACTAAAACACAAGCTAAAAGCTAATGGTACTTAAGGTTAAAAGTAGCAGGATGTCAGACAAAAGCTGAGTTTGCAAAAAAAAAAAAAAAAGCTAAAATAGCAACAAATAAATAAAAAGCTAGCTATAAGCTTAAAATAAATAGCTAAATGTAGCAAAATACTAGTGACAAGCTAAATGTAGCAAACCGCTACCTAAAACTTAAAGTCGCAAAAGCATAGCTAAAAACTTAAAGTAATAAAAGACGTGCTCAACACAGCAAAACACAAGCTAAAAGCTGAAACCATCACAATGTTTGTTCAAAGCTAAATGTTATTTCTGTTGGGAAATGGGTAAAACGTCAATGTTTGATGTTTCACAGCCACAAAGTTAGAGCGCTGAATGTTTTTCAGTATGAATAGCTGAAATGGCACCAAGTCTGCAGAGGTAGTTCGTTTGCAAAGATATACAGAAAACAAACAAACAACAGGAACTCAATAACGCTCATAAAATGATTCCAAACTAAAATAAATCAACAGAATAACAAAACGGTCCTCGAGTATAATTTCCTTTAGAACAACAGGAACCGCTGGGCCAAACTGTTTTTACAGCTTTCTTGTTGGAAACAAAATCTTCAGAGTACGAAAGCAGGTTTTCTCTAAATGAGCCGCCTGAAGGAGGAGAAGAAATGCTGCTCATCCCCTTCGGGAGGAATCGTCACAAGAGATGACAGATCTCATGTTTTTAAAAATAAAAGCACATTGAACGAATTAGAAAAGCCTCAATTAGGTCAGCGTGGAGCCCGGCTGAAGCCTCTGAGCAGAGAGAGAATGTTTCCACCATCACGCAGCAGTGCTACCAAAAGCTGCAGAAATAATTCAAGGAAGCACGTTTTCATGTAAATTGAATTAGATCAAGGCTGGCACGGTGTTTCAGCGGTTTCTATGGTCACCTCACAGGAGGAAGGTTCATGAAGGGTCCTTCTCTCCGTTTGGCGTTGGCATGTTCTGTAATCCTCTTTCCCGTGTGAATTTTCACCGGATTCCCTTCACCGGTGCAGAGACGGGATTAGAGTTAATTTGTAAATGTACTGTAAAGTGGCCGTGAGCGGGTGGTGACACGTCTGCCATTTTTACCTTCTCCTCAGTAAAAGAAACAAGTGCAGCATGAACGTTGAACAAAAACTGAGTTTGCTCCAGCAGTTTTCAGGGGTTCTCAGACTTTTTGGGATCAGGGACCTCTTACAGGGAGAAAAAGTTTCAAGGACCCCCCTCACAACCCTCATGTTTATTAAATAATATTCTTCATTTTGTTTCTTTAATGCAATGGAAATATCTGTGTAACATAAATACTTAAGACCCGTTCTTTAATCGCGTTAATACAATTTTTCATCAGATATACTTAATTAACAAATATTTAATTTCTACTTCCAAAACTTACAGTTTTGATCAAATTAACAGCATCAAAGACCACTTTAAAATTTGACCTATTCCCATAATGAACATATTAAATGTATGGACCACTTCTTCAGATTATTACAGAAAACAACAGAATCAGACCAGCATTTGTAAACCGATCAATGCTGGGACGCAAACAGCGGGTGGGGGTGCAGAGGATTTGGGGTCCTCCCCCTGAAGATTTTGAACATAGTAGATGTGATTTCCTGCATTTTGGTGTTTTTTTTTTTTTTTTTTTTCTGTCTTGGCTTTGTCTCTGAAGATCATGAAGGGTGTCCACGACTCTGGTGGCTGATGGGACCCATCGTGGAGCAGCAGCCTCGGCCACAGGTCGGGGGGTGGGAGTGGGTGCTCTGTTCTTTCTCTCGCTTCGCTTGTCCTCCAGGCTAGAACATCTTTATGTCAAAAGAGTCCACCACCTCGTGGATGGTTGACCACCAGGCGTCACGGTCAGCGGCGAGCGTGGACCAATTTTGGAGTTCGATGCGGCTCACGTTCAGGGAGGCCTTCGTGAGGTCTTTGCAGCGTTTCTGTGGTGTCCCTCTCTTGCACCACCCAGAGGACAGCTTGACATACAGCACAATCTTTGGTAGGCGGTGGTCCATCCTGGATGCGTGCCCTGCCCAACGAAGGCGAGCCTTGAGCAGCGTTGCCTCGTTGTGGTCTCCGCCTGCTGGAGGACCTCCACATTGGTTACGAAAGCACTCCAGTAGATGTTGTGGATGCAGCGGAGACAGCGATGGTGGAAGCGCTCCAGGAGCTGTACATGGAGGTGGCAGGTGACCCATAATTCGGAGCTGTACAGGAGGGTGCTCACTACAGCGGCTCTGCACACGCTGATCTTGATCCTCGTCTTCAGGCCTTTGTTTGGTTGGTGCATTTTAATGGATTGTTCAACATCTATGTGCTTGTTAAAACAAAAACAAACAAACAAAAAATGTATTTTTTGCAGATCCCCAAGCACCATCTCACACCCACCTCCCTGGGGGTCTGGGCACCCCAGTTTGAGAACCACTGTTCTAGATGTAATGGTTCTGATACAGGCGTGCGCTCCATGTAACAAAGCACTTCTGACTGCAAACTTGCAGACAGGCAATAAAAATATGTAACATCAGAGCTTTAATGTGTTTTACTGCATCGAAACTCTCAAACCTTTTCACTGATATGGAAAAAACTTCTGGACCAGTTTTCATGACACTGAACCGAGTATCTTTAAAATATCGACACTTACTTCATAAAGGATTGTCTTGTTGAGTAATTCAGCTCAACAGGCTCAAATTATCCATTAATCCTGTCACCCCCTCGTTCGTTCATGCAGTTTGTGCACGTAAAGGCCTCTCAGGTTACATCCTATCATGTGTTTTCGCAGGTGCAGAGTATTAAAAAGTGTAAGAAGGGTCGTGACCTCATCCATCAAAGCGGAGCCACGGCATCAGGTTTGGATTTGATCCCGTTTCGAAAGCGTCTCGCGGTGATTGTGTTTATATTCGACTGTTTACGGGACGTCACTTCTGCTGCACGTCACGGGGAAGTTCCTAAAGCTGCAGAGATCTACTCTTATTTTAAATCATTTACGCCCAAGAGTACAAGTCTGTCGACGGAATGATAGTTAAAAAGTCAGAAGCGGCTAATTGGTGACGTTTAATTAGAACGAACCCTCGGAGCAGCTTCTATGAAGACCTGCTGTCTGGGATCCACTCCAGCCTCGTTTAGTTTTATATTTTCACGCATGTATGATTTCTAGATATTTGCGAGCATTTAGCACAATGACTGTGTGAATGTGTGTGTGTGTGTGTGTGTGTGTGTGTGTGTGTGTGTGTGGCACCGCTCCCCATTAGCAGGCTATTATTAGTTGGGTTTCTATTCACAGAGTCTGGCTCGGATGTGGAGCTGTTAGCTCCTGGAGGCCTCGTTCTTTCACTCTGCCGTGTTTGCCCTAACAACCGAAGCATCTGACGTTTTATTTTCTGAGACTTTGGCTGCGAACCGTTCTGTCACGCCATCCAACTTACATAACATTTAAATAAAGACAAACGAGCGAGCCCCGGGCTGCGTGAGGGGGGCAGAGCCTTCATCACCGGATCATCAGGCGGCAGCGGAGAAACGATGTGGGGAGCTTCGTCTGACGTTTGCTTTGGACCCAGACTTTTCAAGCCCAGGAAGAAAACGTGAAGCGATCCAAGTGAGTTTGTTCTGTGTTGTGAAATCGAGTCAACATGAGCTACTTGTTGTTTTGTCTGCCGAGTTATAATGGAGCAGAAAGCAGGGTCAAAAGGCCACCGCTGATTTGTGCTTTTGCTTTTTGTTCCATGATTTTATAAGACGTGAGGGTATTTATAATTATAAATCATGTTTAAAGTTTTACTTGCTACCTATTTGTTCTTTCTTTGAATAATTTAGAAGCTGTGATAATTTATATACTATTAATTCTACCTTAGCATCTTTGATGAACCAGTTTGGTCCCATTCTGAGCAGTTCACAGAAAAGAGTGCTGGAAACACATTCAGCATTTATTTCTACAGGTTAGTCTCATTGAGTCACGAGAGACCTGTTTTAAACAAAAAACAACTGAGGAACACACATCAATAAACAGTCATATAAAATGAAAAGTATATAAAAGAAGCGATATAAAACAAAATAAAGAACATTGTACATTATAAAACGGTGTAAGATACTATAACCAGGAACATGTCTGCATTGGTTTTTGCCTTGTACTTAGCAAATGTTTAAAACCCTTTAGAGAGGTCAAAGTTGAGAGCTTCAGAGCTTTTTGCAAGATGTTGCAGGAAACAGGAGCGGAGTAGGAGAAGGCCAAATTCTGTCTGCACTGAGGGGATGCTGCAGGTAATGATGTCCTGAGAGTGCATGCTGTAGCTGCACTCACACAGTGACATGTAGGAGGAGATGTATGGAGGCAGCAGACCAAGAAGTGATTTAAAGATGAAAATGTACCAGTGGAAGAGTCTGCGTGAAGTTAATGATGTCCAGT